>CABEEJ010001936.1:0-14192 GCA_901482245.1 Timema douglasi
TTCATTCATTTTAAAGAAATAGATCCGGCCCCGGAGATCCAAATGTTCTGTACGGTGTTAACAGGCGAGAATTTGGCACACGCTTTAATTATAACACAAACAATTAACTTATTATGAGCCTACCTTTGCGAATGGTGACAGAGTACCTGGAGTGATGAGATGATATCTGGGGCGCCCCAATCTTGAGTCTTGAGCACTTAATACAAATAATTATTTCACACGAGAGAGTTTCATGGCTTTGTACTTCGAGACTTAGAGACGCTTGAACACTGTTTTTACCGTTATACAAAAAAAAGCGCGGGGGTAGGCGATCCCAGAGCCAGTAAGAGAGAAGGGTCAATGTGGCGCTGACACCTACTGCTGATAAGTATAATTAACTACAAACAGAATAGAGCACAGCTGGCTCAGTAGGTATATTCACACTAAACATTCACAGTTTCTACACCATTCCTCCTATTATAATTTTTTTCCTGTATCTTTCAGATTTATCTGCCACAACGACCGATGATATTGTTTTAGCCTTTTTCTCCACACTTATTATTCCTGACCCTACCAATACTGGTTCTTTATTTGGGATGGATACCATTTCTGATACAGTCTCAGATATTCCAGTCTTTAATCCCCTTTTTTCTTCTGAGTTTCCTTCGGTCTATTATTTATCTTGTCTCTCGCCCCTATAATACGGTAGTTCCTCTGTAATCTTACATTAATCACTGGTTTGTTTAAATGGGATATGTATGTAGAAGCTGCAGTAGCAGAGTCTCCTGTCGATCCGTAATGGCCATCCCAGAATTAATTTCCTGGCCAGCTATTGCCATCCCATGCATAGCATGCATAGTATGTGACATGTGATTGATTTTCCATCTCTCCATACGTTTTGTATTTTTCATACTTTTCATACGGAGGCCTCTTGCCAGAAGTGATTAGCATTCCCCCCCCCCCTTTTTTTNAATGTTCCATTATGCCATCTATCCACAGAAATTCGATGTGATCTATCAGTTTAGTTCTAGCTTTTCTATTAACTAACCCCTCTATTATTACCTTTCTTATTATCCTATAATAGTGTTCTTGCTGATAAATAGACCCATACCAAACTCCCATACCAAATCCTATTACTTGCAGGTGTACTGATTTTCCTACCTCTTTTGCCCAATGTTTGGCTTCTGCCAGCAGCATTTCCACTATGATCCTTATTCTAAATTCATAGATTACACTCGAGATGGGAGGGCCAAAATTTGCCTCTATGTGTTCTTCCTCAGTTACCTTTGCAGAGGATATAAAGTACTCCCTTATGCACTTAGACACATTCGGCATCCTCAAGTCCACAGTACAGCCTATATACTTTTCCTGGATATCTCAAATTCGGCCCAATCAACCCTACTATTGCTCCTCCTGTACTATATTCCCATCTCTTCGAGGTATTCCATATTTTTCCATTCTCCCCCATTTATGAATTTAGTTAGAGAAGATGCTCCTATCAGTCCAGATAATACCACTTGGTAGTTCCGGAGATAGTACATGCTTTCATTCTGCGTTGCTGAATACCACAAGAATGCTCTTCATCTAGCACCATTAGCACTCGCAAACCTATTTTCCCGACCAAATGCATATTTACACCTACACATTAACATTCTGCGAATGAATTATTTTATATTAATTTTTTATTAAAATGCTCGTGTTACTTCCGGACCGTATTGGCTTAGATATTCCAAGACTTCCTTGTAAAGCCCAATAGTCCAAGGGTGTATCACTATATCTGCAAAATTGACATACGTCTCAACATGCACCATGCTCAGCTCTACCTCCTTAAACAATATCCCTATATCGATCGATTCCAGCGGAACCTTTTACAAGGCTATATTTTGAATAAATACATGCACATTGCTAATATTTCCAACACTCAGAGGTTCCCTCTTACTTTTTTCACCTGATTTATCTGTTCCCTCTGCAGATTTTATTACTAAGTGATTGGTCTCTTGAGTTCTCTTATCCCTTTTTCTATATTGTTTTGCCCTAATCATATCCTTTTTCACTCTGGAGGGGGAGTTAGGTTTTTTCCTCTTTACTTTAGCCATACCTATTATTTCCTTATGTATTTGACCTAGCCTGTCTACTATTTTTGAAAGTAAGTCTGTCGTCTCTCTAAGTTTTGTATTAGTCATAGCCAGTCCTTTGAATAAGTCTGTCCAACAGCATCTGGTATGTAGGACATTCACGGTGATTAGGGTGCTAACAATTTGTTTTTTTCCTGCTACTGCAAGGGATGCAAGTTTTCACTTTCTCTTTGCAATTTTCTGCATTATGACCCTCCTTCCCGCATTGCCCACACACCTTATCCTGCTTTGGACAAAACTTGGCCATGTGGCCGAGGTCCCTGAATTTGTTGCATCTGGTAACTACAAGGGAGTCCTTCACTCTCACATACACACACCTATACTTCACGTAAATCCGTGTGTTCGCCATTAGATTTCTGACTCTCGGAGAAACCTCAACCACATGGTTCACCGTCCTTCTTTCTCTTGGCCCATTCTTGAATCTTGGTTCGAACCCCTCTTCAAAGTCTTTTCTGTATACCCTATCCTCAAAGTTCTGAATATAAATAGTCTCCTTCATCTCTTTTATTGTCATTTCTGTAGGCAAGTCAAAGATTGTCAGTAACGGTTTTTCCTCCTCGGTCCCTCACATTTTAAATCCTCAATCTAACTAATTCTATATTTAATCTTATTTGTATCGTCCTCTGACTCAGTTTCTACCTCTACCTCTACCACTACCATCTTGCCTGCTGGTCGAATGGACCTGATTTTGATCCTCTCCTTGGATGGAACTATTTTCCCCATTACTTTTGGTTGGATTGATTTTGCATCCTCCCCTTTATTGGATGATATGAAGACCTGACTCACCTTCCTCTCCTGTTCTCTCATAATCCTCTGGGCTGGAGCCAGCGACACTCTTAGGGATGTTTTCGCAGCAGACATTTGGGCAAAGGTAGGATTGGGCATTATCTTCGCTTGGCTATTTTTGAGCTCTGCCTCAATCTGGTATTTTGTATCTCTAGGTGGGCTATCCTCCCATCCTTGAAGGCAATTCTTATATACAGCTCTTGTATGATCTTCTTAATGTCAGACTGCAAAACTAGTTAGTGGTCTTATAGCTAGTAACGAATATAGGGCAAAGTTGTATAGCAACCTACTTTAATTTTCGGGGTTTCATCATTTTTGGTTAAGACACATTAGATATAATATTTATTAATTTGTTTTGTGTGTATTAACTCTAATATTTGGCATGACTAAAATAAATGAGAAAGATGCACAATAGGGCCGTTAAATACAGGTAGCCCTCGTTACACGCGATATTACTTTACGCGTTTTTGCCATAGTGTGATTTAGAAATAATAAAAATAATGCATGGTCGGCTGTAATTTCGCAGTCACCCTGTGAGATAATGACGTAACCTTATGCGCGCACATTCCAGTGAGGACAAATATCTTTACTGTACAGTTTGGTGCTAGGAGTATGGTATTTACACCATTAGATATACATGGGCAGAAGTTAAATAGTCCTGTATAAAAGGAGTTTGGAAAAATATTTGGCCTGAAGTTTAAAATTCTCATGATTTTGATCCTGAACACGAGCTTTCCAATTCAAGACATGACATCGTTGACGTAGTAGGATGTTGAATTTGAGGACATAAACCAGGCAAATTTAGAGGAATTGCTCCAATCCCACTCAATAAAACTCACCAATAAAGATATTCTAGGAATGAAGAACGGCATAAAGGATGAAGAGGAAGATCCCTATGTTTTTGAGCTTATAGAACAACTTCAACTAAACAAATTGCTGAATTTTTTAAGTACAATTACAGTGCAATTGGAATCATTGAAAAGAATGATCCTTATATGGATAGAAATGCCAAAGTTTCCAGAGAGATTGAGTTATTTGACTTGCCACAAAGCACTCTATAGATAGAGGAATAATGCTGCCCGTCAGCTGAGTCTTGACCATTTCATCAAAAAAGTTGAAACTCTTCAGTCTAACGACCCAGGCCCTTCACGACAGCAAGATCCCTAAAGAGAGCAGGAGCTTACCGTTCCAGGGCCTTCTAAAGAGAAAGAGCTTACCGTCCCAAGGCCTTCTGGAGAGCAAGATCTTACTATCCCAGGGCCTTCCAGAGAGAAAGAGCTTACTGTCCCAGGGCCTTCCAGAGAGCAAGAGATTACAGTCAAGGGACTTCAAGAGAGCAAGAGCTTACCGTCCCAGGGCCTTCCAGAGAGCAAGATCTTACAGTCAAGGGACTTCAAGAGAGCAAGAGCCTACCTACTATCCCAGGGCCTTCAAGAGAGCAAGAGCCCAAGAGGGTTCAAGAGAGCAAGAGAATGATAATCCAGATTTGCCAGATCCAGTTAATTTATCATGTGATTGAAGATTAACAGTAAGTATACCTGTATCATTGTATTAATTAGATAGATTAATTAGTAATTGCATTTGTTTAAATATTTCAGGGGATTGAAGATTGACAAAAGGTGTGGGCTACCTATAGTATTGAACTAGTTAGATAAATTAATAAAAATTGCATTTATTTGCAAGTTTTAGGTTTTTATTTGCTTTTTTCTTTTGGAGTAAGCCCTATATCACCCATGTTAAAATCAATTCGTTTGCGTTTTCGTATAACGCGATTATTTATCGGAACCAATCACGCGCGTGATGCGAGGGATAGCTGTATTACATTTTCCTGTTCTTTTTTTAATCTCAAGTCGGTGACCTGGTGGTCTAGGGGTAAGGTGGCAGACTTCTATGCTGGCGGCCGGGGTTCAATACTCGGTCCCGGCAAAGATTTATCTGATTACCAAACCCTTCCTTCACCTCTGACAAGACATCTTGTGAATGTGGGGAATGCCAGGCCTCCACCGTGGTTCGGATTCCACGTTAAACTGTAGGTCCTTCATTTCATCTCACAATCACCCTACCATTACACATTAGCGTAAGTGCGTATAACCCGAACGGGTAGTAAGACGCGGTGCTAATAATAATAATAATAATTTTAATCTCAAAAATGTTATCTCCTATAAAAGCACATGATTATTTCCACACACCTCCAAATAAAAACGTTCCTGCACCACTGCTTATGAACTCTTTTCTAATCACCTTAGAAAAAAGGTTTCAAACAAAGTGGTAGACTAAAATATATCAAGCCCTTTCAGGACTTACTGAGAAAGGGGAAACACAAAATCTCAAAATTAAACTAAGCTTAGGTAAGAAAAAATAATAATTTTGAAACATGTCAAAACTATATACAAATATGTAAAACTATGAACTTTAAAGTACCTTTTAGAACATTTATGAACCTAAAATTATTTAACGATTTCAATTCCGGTTCCGGTTCTACAGAATAGTGTTTTTTAGGGTTCCGATTCCTTAAAAATAAATGTTAATTTCGGTTATCGGTTCCGGTTCGACTCCTTGGAATTTAACAAGACACAGAGTGCCGTTGGTATAGACCGCGAGCGACGTTTTTATTTACGGAGCATGCCGTCCACGGTGACGGTAAAAGACCGTCATCTGTGAAAGCCGCATTTTACATAGATTCCAAGATCATTGGTAGGTAGTAGCAGTGCAATCCCAAGGGTGTAGCAAGGCTCGTTGCCGCAGAATTGGCTGTTGCAGTCTTCGATAAGAAATGCGTGTGGAGTGTTAAGTCCAGTGGCGACTCGTAGCTAAAATTAGTGGGAGTGCTGCTCCAGAAAATTTTTAGCTTTTTTATGTTAAGATTTTATCAAGTTCCTGAATAAATTTTATTTTTATATATGTTTTTTTCCTTTTACACAATTTTAAAACAAAACAAACATTTTTTACTTACGTTAACTTAAATTGTTACAGTTCAAGCTTTATCTATTCATTTAAAATTTAAATCCATTCTTCTTGTTTTAATTTGCGCAAAAAGTTCAATAATTTTCTCCTTGATCTCTGGAAGACAATTGAGGAAATTTTTCTCCATTGAAAGTAATGCAAGCGCATTTAGTCTTTCTGTTAAATAAAAGAACCGAAAAAAGATTAATCCAATATAATAGCTGGAAGCAGAATAATAATCTAATTCTACACTCTTACACGCATGCGCACAACAGTCAAACACCACGTCGCTGGCACTGTGAAGCGCACAGTTCCATACAAAGGTTTTTGTATCTTTCATAAACTGGGTGATGGCTACTGTAATACTTACATTAAGCTTAAGGACTATATATTGTACTACAAAAATAAAGAAAGAATTAAAGAAAAAAGAACTCATTATATTAAATGTTATCGATAATATCAAGTGGAAATAGGGGGTACTGCAGTTCCGCAGTGCCTATACATGAGCCGCCACTGGTCAAATCTAAAACTAAAGGATCCTTCCCAGGATCCTCAAGACTATTCGGATATAGCCAAAACATATACATACATTTAAAACAGTTTGGAGTAATTGTAGCAATTTTTGCTTTAAAAATTTTCTCAACCGTATTATGTGAAATAATTAAAAATATTAGGTCATCGTTCAATATATTATATTTTAAAAAAGAGGGTTTCCACACTGATCCTGGTAGAGCGCATCACTATTGATTTATCTCACTAAAATTCGCCAGCTTCTGCCCAGTTGGCCAATTGTTAATTCAATTAGGCAGATCACTACTAATTATTATAGTTTATACATAATTAATTTTTATTTAAAATTAGACGTATTGGTCACATTCGTCCAACAGCGCAAGAACCCGCTTCGGTGGCCGCGTGGTATAACGCGCTATTCTCACAGCAGATTAGACTGCCGATGAAGGAGAAATCGAGGTTCGAATTTCGGTTGGGTGTACTTAGGTTTTTTTCTAAAATAGTTTTCCACTCTCCCTCCACGCAAATATGCGTATATTTCCTGTAAATATTACCTCCATAATCCAGTAAACTATTATTGTGTAATTAGTAGGATGTAAGCGTATAGCCCAAACGGGTAGTAAGACGCGGTGGTAAAAAAAAAGTACAAAGAAAAGGTATGTGAGAAAAATTCAGGTAAAGAGGTAAAAAGTTACTACTCAGTCAAATGTTGAGTAAAACTTCAACATATTATATATAATTTAAATAATTATTTCAGGAATGTCAATAGTTATTTATTCAAGGTATTAGGTTTTTAATTTTTTAAATATAGAATTATTCTATTTGAAGAGTAGTTATGAATACAATTTATTTGAATTGATATTAAGTTTCATATTCATTTATCACAAATGCACTTCAGTTAAGATTATTTAATGGATTTTAAATAAACAATGCCGATATGTTTATTATAAAACATCTATTTTTTTCACTCGGTGTTCATCCTCAACGCCAAATATTTGGAATGTTGTAACAATACTGAATAAATGCGCCGCGCTTTGGGCGTCAATAATAAAAACTATGTGATCAATCACCCTACTTCGGGTGTCGATTGATTCACCGCGGATTAATTCCCTGTTATTGTTGTGATGATTTTAGGTTGTCTTAAGCTCCGTGATCGAGCGCCTATCACCACTGTACGGAAAATATACCGTTCAATCAGCTGTCTATAGCCCCGTGTTCGAGCACTAATTAAATCGGTATTAATATTATTAAAGAAAGAGAAATGTTGTTGGCTGTTATTTCACACACGGTTTATTTATATTACACCAGTAAATTATTTGCACATATTTCAGTTAAATGTTTCTTATCACTGCACACTTGTGATATTGAAGTGACTTATATTATAATGTGTTGGACTGTGACTGACTCGTGCGTGAGCGAGGTCCCGGAGATCGTCCTCCTCATCGTCGTCGTCGATTGCTATTGCTATACTGTTCTGTTGCTATTGCTATACTATATATAAACATACGCACTATGGTATATATATGATATACCCCTTGCATTTTCTCCCGTGGTCAACAAAGTAAAAACTAACCAATAGACAGAGTCCTGGCGACACATTTTGTGAGAGCTAGCTTCTTATTGGTATAAAGAAATGGCGTGTTCTGCCAAATACTATGAACTTTTTCCCTTTAACAGGAAGCAACGCAGTTACTCTTTTACCAGGAAAGAAGGTATAAAAAAAATATTTTAGGGGTGAAGTCCTTTTCACCTCATTCTGAGAAACGCGTGTTTGTTCATGGATGAATCTTAAAAGGATACTCTACCTATATTACTTTAAAGAAAAATTACCTTCATCCATGACTTTTTACATAATTTAGATTAATCCAAATCAATACATTACAATGTAAAAAAAAATCATAATTTTAGAATTCTAAAATTTAGAGTTCATAATGTTGTAAAATCTTTTTAAGGTTACAACTTTTTAAAATCTTGAAATTTTTGGAAATATACATTTTTTTCATTACTTCAAGTTTAAAATTTAGCTTATTTATAAATGTTAGTATCTGCAAACTTTAAACGTGTGGCGTAACTCAAAGCAACAACCAGAAAGGAGCAATAATTGTGATAGTATTTCTTAGGTAATGTACACAAGTGGGAGTTAACATGAAATTGAATAGTAGCAAACGGAAACTAGCAGTAATGAATAGTAAATTTAACAGTAATTTATTAGAAACGATAGCAAATTTAACAGTAACTACCAGAAACAAATAGGATTGACAGGGAGATTAAGTGAGAGTTCAGAGTTTTGAATAGCACAAGTAGCTCTCTATTTATCAATATTTCCCTTCGTACATATAAATAAAACATATATTTTAAATATTATTTAATCTAAATTTAATCTAACTCTAATATAATTAATTTTGAGTATGTTACATAATCCGAATTGTTTTTCTACTGCACTAGCTCAACTATTGGACGAGTGCATCGCTGAATACGAAAATAAACTCATCCAACGTAATTTAATATGCTCGTGCAACATTGAAGTAATGCTATCAAGTAAATCATCATTAACATGATACATGGGACACATAAACTTCCCAAGGTTTACTCGACGAAAGCTGTTAACGACTAGGCGAAATGAATACTCCAAACACAGTTAACATTACCCAACATTCACCAAAAGAGAAATAAAAGAATTCATTTGAGATGAAGAAGACACACTTCCTTATCTTTATAACGAGTTTATAAAAAGCAGACCAAATCTTTGTACGTAAATGAAAAAAAAAGTGATTGCTTCAATACATGATTCAACATGGAGGCTATTAAAATATTATAGTAGTGGAGTGTTGGATTCGTGATCTTCATCATCGTTAAAATAATCAACAAGTTTGTTAATCGCCTTTTTGAGTTCTCTTTTATTTTTAAGCGTTATTACATGAATTTAATGTTCTTATATCTCCTTGTTGCTTTGTTAAATGGCCAGGCAAGATTTCTTAAGTAATATATTTGGTTTTCTCCAATGACTTCTATTAAAATGTAGCGTGTCAGAGTTCATGAATGAAGACCAAATCCCTGTGTGAAAAGGATAATACGGTTTTATGATATTATTAATTTAGGACTTTTTTAATAAAAAAAAAAGCTCTATTAAAATATTACTAACGTTCAGTACATAATAAAGAGTGAAATAATGCTCTTTGTCCTTTTAGCGATAAAAAAAATATTTCCAAATCAATGTTTGTAACAAATGACATGTTGAATACTTTCTGCTTTTTAAAGCGTTGACGGGGATGTCTCACGAGTGATGGAATGAACTCATACTCAGGAATGGTGTAAACTCCCACCTGGAAAAGAAATTCAGACTCAAGAGGTTGGAGGTTTCTTTCCACCTGAGATGAACTCGAACTCAAGAGGCGGGAGATTCATCCTCCACCAGGGATGAATTCAAACTTGGGGGCAAAGCCGTAGCCAGCCAATAATTTCAGGGGGGGTTTGGTGGGCACAGCCCCCAATTGCTGGAGGCTAGAAAGAATTCTAAATGATCAGTTCTAGAAGCTATCTGAAGTGTTTTTTTATATGGCAACATAGCTCCCTAACTGCTGTAGGCTAGAAACAATTCTAAATAATAAACACCCCTAGAAGCTATCTGAAGTGTTTTTTTTAGTAACATAACCCCCTAACTGCCGAAGGCTAGGAAAAATTCTAAATATTAAACATCTCTAAAAGCTATCTGAAGTGTTTTTTTCCGATAACACAGCCTCCTAATGTGTACTTGTGCCTTAGTTTTGATATTGTTTGAATCATAAATAAAGCCATATATATTTTGTTCATTAAATTGGGGGGAGGGGTAGAATTAATATGCACATGTCTTGTCAGAGGTGGAGGAAGGGTTTGGTAATCAGATAAATCTGTGCCGGGACCGAGGATTTTACCCCGGACCCCCAGCACTGAAGTCCGACACCTTACCCCTAGACCGCCAAGACACTCATCAATTTATACTTGAGGGAGAGTATTTCATCTCCATCCAGAACGAACTCAGAATTTTGTCGGCTCTCAACTCAGCTCATCCCAGCCAAATTACTAGGTTTATCTAACCCCCAGCGTAACAGAGGCCAACTCAACCCAGCTACGAATATTCCAGCACAGACCAGCCTTATCCAGGGAAGCCCATTGCCAAGCCAAGTGTTGCCAATCCCAATCCCTAGTCCAGTGTCTAGCCAAGCCCAACGTCACAAATCTCAATCCCTAGCCCAGTTTCCAGCCAAGCCACGCAAATGGGGGTACACTCCCTCTAAATTCAACCTTCCTAATCCCTAGAACATTAATGCAATTAGTGCATAGCCGTATAACCCGAAAGGGTGATAATTACCTTCTTTCCACACTTTGACTCAGTCGGTAGCGTGTCTGTCTACTGAGTTGAGGTTCCCGGGTTCGATTCCCGGCATGGCCGAAAACTTTTCATCGATAAAAATATGGGTTTACCCTTTCACATTGATAAATTAACGGTGGGGACCTGGATGTTGTGCCTGTCTTAGTCATAAGTGAGATTATAAGGCATGTAAAGCGACGACAAGTCTAGCCAACCGATAGTGGAAGATACTCGTATATGGCTTGGATAAAAAATTGACCATAAGCTGGAAACAGTAATGAATGTTAAATGTAAATATATACATATATTCATTTAGTTTGTCTTTTGACTAAAGTGTGTTCAAGATAAACCGTAACTTCAGTCAATTGCGATTTTTTTAGACGGGCTTCTAGTGTATAAAAATACAATTACAATATCCTGAATAACTCAAGGATTTAAAAAATAAAATGATTATTATTTTCCTTAAATATCTTAGACAAAATAGAACATTTAATCCCAAACAATGTCGCGAAACTATATAAAATTAAAATTGTATGGTTTAAATGTTTTATATATGCACTATACATTATCTTATACAACTCAAGGATTTCTAGAAATATAATGATTGTAATTTATTTCAGACGAAATCGATCATATAGTCCTAAGAATGTCACAAAACCACATACAATTCATCTTATTTGAATGTTTTAAACAATGGGGAAATATATAGAACACGGAAATCCATTAAATTTGATTTTGTAATAATTTCCTTTCAAGGTAATAAAGCAATGTTTGGACAAAAAATCTATAGTAATAAAAGGAAGTGTTTGTCTGTGTGTGTCTGTTTGTGCGCGATGCCCAGACAAATCTACGGCACGCAGAGATCTGAAATTTTTAACATAGTTGGATCGAAGGGGGTTCGAATTCAGCTCGAAGCAGGATTTTTAAATTTTTTATTATCTTTTTAATCAAGCTATTTTTAACAAATTTTTGAAGGGGTCACGGGCAACGCCATGCGGGATTGGTAGTATGTAATAAAGGAGGGGTGGGGTGAGAAATATTAAGGTTATCCCGGGCACAAAATTACACTTGAGACAGTCTATGTAGTATACGTGTTGGTATTCAGGGTATATTTGTTTTATCGTAGAAAAGTGATTAATTTGAAATTCATTTCTGTCAGATTGATTCTCCTGCACAGATTATCGGACAAAAATCTTACTGGGAATTTTTCTCTTTTAGGTTATTTTTTTGACTCTTATATGTTTCAAACCAATGTCTAACACATGGTCGTTCTCTTTTCATTCACGATTTTGAGACAAAACTAAGACTAGTTTGTGAGTTTATGAGCAATTCAATCGGTCGTCATGTATACAATGTCAATATTAACATTAACGTGTGGTTTTTTATTTCACATACACTGATTTTGATAGCACGATTTATGGTCTTCTTATCAGTAGTCGCAGGTAGTCTTGTTACCAGATGGAACGTTGTTGCCGGCTATACAAGCTCGCTCAGGCTATTACGCCAGCAAATTCAGACGGATTTCTACTGGTTTGGATCGGTTATCAAGTTTATATACTGGGAAGATCTGTTACATAGTTTATCTACTCGATTGGATCAGTTACCATGTTTATCTAATGCGAGGACCGTTTACCAAGTTTATTCACTCGAAGGATCGGCTACAAGTTTATCCGCTGGGAGGATCGGTTACTTAGTTTATCCACTCGAAGGATCGGTTACCAAGTTTATCCACTTAGAGAATCGGTTACCAAGTTTATTTACTGGGAGGATCGGTTACCAAGTTTATTTATTGGGAGAATCGGTTACCTAGTTTAACTACTGGGTGTTTTCAGTTGTAGAGGAAGAGGAAATTCACGAACAATCGAAACAGATAACGTTATAGCCTCCAGTTGGCACATATTTTTACAATTTATAGTATTAATAAATACGTATTTTTTTTACGATGGTTGATCACACTGCCATCTGCAGACCGTCTAACTAAGACATTTCGTAAGAAAAAATTGCGAGTTTGATGAAGAAAGTCGTAAAAGTCAGGGCATAAGGGAACCCATGTTTAAGAATAGGACAAAGCAATGGCCCTCAAAATGATGACCTAATATGGTCATATAGATCGAAGACCAATAGCTATCGGGGTATCGATGATAAGAACGTAGGGGAGTTGATCAGGTGACTTTGGTAGTTTTATTGTTCTCCTTATGCTCTCCCCTCCGACGTCGGTGGATAAGTAAAGGTGCAACTCGTGGTGGGGGGGCAGCAGTTTGCAGACAAATCCTCGACTTGGAACAACGGAGGACCATGCTTGACCGATCCTGCCTCCTTGCTAGAGGAACGACCTTTGTTGGTTTGGCCGGCATCGTAGGGCTGTTCTTGGGCCTTCGACATGAGGTAAGTGTGTTACGACTTGTTTGGGATCGCTTTGTTCAATTCGAGGACACACTTGACAAATATTCAACAACTGTTCAGATTACCATTGTGTAGAATATTAAACTCTATGCTTCTACTCGAGAAATATTTGATTTAATTTGGTAAAAAAAGGAAAAAGAAATTGTCATAAATTCTGAAATATTACTGACCTAAACTCGAGTTTCCTAAAATCCCACCTTAAACTCGTACACATGACACAGTTTAATGTACAATAAATTGTACAAGTGCTTGGTTACCTTTATTGCACACAAGGTTTAACCAGACACTGTTCACAATTGGATACAATATTCCAACTATAACATGGCTTCTTTACCTTTTTTTAGGGTTAAATAATCATTGAATATTAAAAAAAAAAATAGTATTTACTATCAATATTTTCTTAATAATTTCTATAAAAATGGTTTCTTAATCATTCCCAGAGAGTATCAATATGTATAAAAGGTTATTTTCAAATTTTATTAATTTTTTTTTTCATTTAAACAGTTGACAATCTCTATATTTTAGGTTTAACCACCTATATTTATAATTTATATTTGATTTCATCAATAATTTAGTTGTTAATAATTTTACAACCATTCAACTGTTAAATAAATAACTGTATAGTAGACGGAGCTATGTTTAAAACTCAAAAAGTTGTGCAATAAAAATGTCCTATATATGACGTGTTCCATTTCCTACAAGATACAAGCTATTTTATACAAAGAGTTGTGCAAAACATATTGGGGGTTCCCACACAGCACAATCTTGTACATTATCTTGTACAATAAATTGTGTCGTAGAAAAAAAAATGTCGCCTGAAGACTTACACATCTTTCTTAAAGAAGCGACTTCTTACTTTAAAAAGAGTGATTATAATTTAATAAATGATTAAGATGTTCCGCGTATTTTCAATACGCAACTTATAATCATATAGATACCATATTTTGATGTAAAACTAAATTATGTTAATAAGTCAAGTTATTCCAACAAGTTGACGTTATTATAAGAACAAGTTATAATGTCTCGTGATACTTTCCGAATGATCAAGGCCGTAATCAGACAATAATTTCGGGAGGGGGGGGGGGGGG
>CABEEJ010001936.1:14278-57484 GCA_901482245.1 Timema douglasi
GGGGGGGGGGGGGGGGGGGGGGTTGGCGGGCACATCCCCCAATTTCTGTAGGCTAAAACAAATCCTAGATATTAAACACCTCTGGAAGTGCTTTTTATGGTAACAGAGCCACCTAATTTGTACTTGTACCTTAATTTTGATATTGTTTGAACCATAATTAAAGCCATATATACTTTGTTCATAACATTTCGAGGAGGGGAGGGGGGGGGTGTGTTGAACCCCCAAAACCTCCCCCGGACTACGGCCTTGCGAATTATTATTTGATCAATTTATTACTTGACTTCCCACCCACACATACATACACATATATAGATTTTGTTTTAACCTGCATATGATATACCAAATGAAAGTATATGAAAATAATATAAGGATGTCCGCTTCGGTGCAATATACTAAACTGCCGAAGACGGGAATATCAGGGTTAGATTTATAGTTGGATGTTTTTTCCTAATTATTTCCCACTCTACCTCCACACAAATGCGGGTACACTTCCTCTAAATTCAACCCTTACAATGGCGTATAGCCTAGATGGGTACTAATATACACTAAGATAAAACTATGGACCTCCATCAATTTCATAGAAATAAACAGACACACTCGGAATGAACAATTAAGAAAAATATTAAATATGTGTTTAAATTCATGTAAATAAAATACTAGGGCTAGCATAGTTAATTTTATTGGTACGTCTGGCTTTAAATAATCGGTTAAAATAATTATATTAAGATTGTTTTAGAAACTATACCCTGATTTTGCTTGTAGAACAGTTTAAAAAATTCAAACATATTTCTTGGCGGTCAATGTTGATAACATTTAGCTATATAATTAGTGTTATTTTATAGATATTTATAATTTATATATATCAAAAGTGACAGCTGCAGATCACATTACGTTTTTAAAAACTTTAGTAAATATATCAAATAATGTTCTTACTAAAATCATACTTTAGATAAATAGTACCTAATCTAATTAAATGGGTGATGTGCATTGTTGAGTAAAAATAAAGGCTTTCAGATAAAAATAACATTTCTTAGGGNATTGGCATTATACTTTCAGTTTGTTGGACCTAGTATTTTCTCGACGATATGAATTAGTGGGGGTGTGCAAAGGCCAATTTTTAAATGCGAAGCGAAGTCGAAACGGAGCTTGAAACTTTCGAAGAAAAGTCATAGTTGAAGCTACCTAGGATTTTTGTTGTTGTCACTTAACGCCACTTTTAATTTAAGTTTATTATTTTTCTAGATTTTGTCAGTAACAAGGGCCAGGAAAATGTCTTTATTTGTTGCCTAAGGACTATTTTAATAATTGATGCACCGGCTTACTGATAAGCTTAGTAACTTGTAAATTAAGTTTTATTCTGGAAATTGAAAACTGACACAAGGACACGTGAATCGAACCCGGGACCTTTGACTCGATTTGGGTTCAATTACCGAGTCTAGGTTTCTTTTTGCAATTTTCAGAATATAATATCTAGATGGGGTAATCTTCGTTAAAAAGCATAAATAATAGCTTTGGCTATTTGATTCTTAATTAACTTTTAATTTTTGCTTACATCGTGGAGTTTATAATATTATTTTTCAAACTTTACATATGGATATCTTTTTATCTGCATTTCTCTGATAATAATTATAAATTAAATTCCGTTTTCGTTTCCTACTCTCCGTATCAGCCATTTTGAATAATAAAGAAAATGCGAAGAAGCTATGAAAAACTTATGTGTCAAAATGCACTTGTAAATTTATCACAGATAGTTCCAAAGAGATAAAATATTAAAGACCAAACACCAGATGCGAGCTGCGATGAAAGCACAACTAAAGCGCTTTATCTGCTTCATACCAGTGACCATGGTGTTATTTCTTTAGAGGTATTTTTATTTTTTTATAAAATTATGTTGGCGATAGTGAATATAATATATTAACATTTACTTACCCATTTTTGATCCGTGCTTACGTTGTGTTAGTTAAATTACTAGTTAGTGTTAAAATTCTGTTTACTAACGGTTTTAAAGTTATCAAATATTAAAAAATGTAATATTTAGTAAGATAAAATTAAATCGTTTGATAATTTATTGAAGTTTTTTCCTTCCTTCGAAATTTTTCGAATATGCAAAGGTTATTGTAAATGTCGAAGTCGAAGCCGAAAGAGATTTGACCTTCGACTTTGACTTTTCGAAGCTTCGCACACCAATATTTATCGGTATTGCCCTAGTTTCACATTCGATAACAACCTTGAGTTCTTCCAAAGTGCGTGGTTTATCAATGAAAACTTTCAACTTCAGATAACCCCACAAAAAGTAGTCACACGCTGAAAGATCGGGTGACCGCGCTGGTGATGGGATATCTCCACAAAGTGAATCAGGTGTTGTGGGAACATGTCTCGAAGCACTGCCATGGAAACCCGTGATGCATGGAGGATTGCCCCGTCCTGCTGGAACCACACTTGGGTATTGTTCAGTCGCATGCTTCGAATTTGAGGTCTGATGAAGTTTTTTAACGTCAAAACATAGCGATCAGAATTTACCGTAGCCCTTTGACCATTCCTTTCGAAGAAATACGGGCCAATGACCTCACGATTCATAATCGTCCACTTCACTCACAACTAGCAACAGTATTGTGTGGGATGACACATCGCGGGGTCATTGGCCCGTATTTATTCGAACGTAATGGTCAAAGTGCTACGTTGAATTCTGATCGCTAGGTTTTGACGTCAAGAAACTTCCTCAGGCCTAAAATACGAATCATGCAACTGAAAAATGCCCAAGCAAGTGTGGTTTCAGCAGGATGGGGAAACCCCCCATACATCACGGGTTTCCATGGCAGTGCTTCGAGACATGTTCCCACAACGCCTAATTTCACTTCGCGGAAATATCCCATGGCCAGCGCGGTCACCCGATCTTTCAGCGTGGGACTCCTTTTTGTGGGGTTATCTGAAGTCGAAAGTTTTCATTAATAAACTACGCACTTTGGAAGAACTCAAGGTTGCTATCGAACGTGAAATTAGGGCAATACCGATAAACATGCCTCGTGATGTCATGACTAACTTCAGAGCAAGACTTCAGCAATGTCTGAATGAAAATGGAGGACATTTGCAAGACGTTATTTTCCATACCTATCTTGTGTTCTAAAAATGGTTTCATGGTGTAAATAACAATGGCAAAATATGCTGAATTTAAGACAAAATCTAAACAATTTTTTGTTCAAAAATACCAAAGTTATTACACTTGCAAAACCGTCATATATTTCTGCCGCAACCTGTACATGGGGTACCTAATATTCCCATAGAAATTACTTTTAAAAATTTCTAATTTTGATATCTCCTCCATTCTTTAAGATCCCGATCTATGAGCAAATACATATTTTAAATGGAGGTCTGGTAAATGGGGGAGTTGATTGCTATGCGCAGTGGTGGGCCGAAATGGTCCTCTTTTCTTAATGTTTCTGTAACAGAGTATATTATTTTACTTATGATCTTTAGTGGAATGTGATGTTATTTTTTAAATATGTTTATACAAAAATGTATATTATTTCGTTTCACATATCTTAAGAGTTTTAATAAAATATCCCCATTTTTAGGTAAAGAAACGATACATTATAATATGTAGTAGAGTTTACCATTTATTTTTAATATTTGTAGAAACATATTTAAAATTATTCTAAACATTAATATTCCGAACAAAAAATTAAACAAATAAGTATAGAACTTATAAATTAAAATCCTTTAAAATAACATACACGTTTAAAAAATATAGGTAAATGATGAATCAAACGGGCCATTTCCTGGCTGTTTGTCTTATAACTTTTGAGCAATATTTCGAACCACACTTTTTTTTTATGCACGGATAGAATTAAGTTATGTTGTTCTTTTTTAAGCTACCATTTAAATGTTAAGGCTGTTCTAAATATAAAAATATTGAAATAACCAACAAGATAATTAAGGTGGACAGAGAGGCAATAAAAGGTAAATAGTTTTAGAGTTATAGCAAACATTTTTTTTCATCAAAATAAATTAAATATGGTTCCCATATAAACAAGAGTTTGATTTTCTACATATAGTAAATACTCTCAACAGTTCTCAAATATCTGTGAGGAGTATATTAGCATTTGATGCGAAACTTTTTGAATTAAGAAGAAAAAGTTATCATAAAATTCCAGAACACGCTTGGCAGATATTCAAGAACTATTGATATCACCATGTGAAGAAAATTAAACTCTATGTTTCTACTGGAAAAGGGTTTGATTTATTTTGGCGAAAACAATTGTTTGCTATAAAAACTGCAAGAATACTGGCTACTGCCCTTACCACTTAATTCCTATCATCCCATCTGAAACCAACTTCATGTATCATGTTTGGACAGATAATATTAATGTAAGGCGCCGCTTAGTCGCGCTTAATAGAGTTAGACTAACTTTATTCAAGGGTATCAGACTATAAAATAACCTATTTTAAACGGGTTGAAATATTAGATGTAAAAGAGATATCAACGGTCGACAAAAAGACCAAGAAAAAAAAAATCGATCGCATCATTTTCAACGAAACCCTTTACACTAAACACAAAGTAGCCTATACATGAGTACTAGCTGTACTTACTATAATTATGGCATCCGGAGCCTGAAAGTTCACTGCCGCACTTACAAAATTACCCTATCTATTCCTATCTTGAGCTAGTTGTATCCAGTCCAACTCATTACACAATATCCCTATCTTAAGCTAGTTATATTCAGTCCACCTCATTACACCTTATCCTTATCTTAGGCTAGTTATATCTAGTCCACCTAATTAAACCCTATCATATCTTGAGCTAGTTCTAATCATTCCACCTCATTGCACCCTATTCCTATCCTGAGCTAGTTTTATACATTCCACCTCATTAAACCCTATCCCTATATTGAGTTAGTTCTATCCAGTCCATCTCATTCACCATATCTTCATATTAAGCTAGTTATATCTAGTTCACCTCATTACACCGTATCTCCATATTAAACTAGTTATATCCGGTCCACCTCATTACACCCTATCCCTAACATGAGCTAGTTCTATCCAGTCCACCTCATTACACCGTATCTCCATCTTAAGATAGTTTTATCAAGTCCACCTCATTATACATCATCCCCCCTTAAACTAGTTATATCCAGTCCACCTCATTACACCCTATCCCTAACTTGAGCTAGTTCTATCCAGTCAACCTCATTAAACACTATCCCTAACTTGAGCTAGTTATATCCAACCCACCTCATTATATCATATGCCTATCTTAAGCTAGTTCTATCATGTCCAGCTCATTACACAATATCCCCTTAAAATAGTTATATCCAGTCCACCTCATTACACCCTATCCCTATCTTAAGCTAGTTCTATCCAGTCCACCTCATTAAACACTATCCCTAACTTGAGCTAGCTATATCCAACCCACCTAATTATATCATATGCCTATCTTAAGCTAGTTCTATCATGTCCAGCTCATTACACAATATCCCCTTAAACTATTTATATCCAGTCCACCTCATTACACCCTATCCCTATCTTAAGCTAGTTATATCCAGTCCACCTCATTACACCGTATCCCTATCTTGAGCTAGTTCTATCCACTACACCTCATTACACCCTATCTCTTTCAGGTCCATTCTAATGTTGTCTTCCTATCTGCGTCTAGGTCTTCCTAATGGTCTCTTCCCATTGGGTTTGTCAGTCAATACCCTGAACGTGTTTCTAGATTCTCCCAATCACGTTGCATGTTCTGCCCACCGTAATCTACCAGACTTGATTATCCTAACAATGTCGTGTGATGATTACAAGGTATGAAACTCATCACTATGTAACATCCTCCGCTCCCCAGTAGCTTCATTTCTTTTTGTATAAGATATCTTCATAAGCATTTTGTTTTCGAACACCCTACACCTTTTTTCGTAATGTAAGTTAAGAGACCACGTTTCACAACCATAGAGAATAGCCAGTAAAATTATTGTTTTGTATATCTTTAACAGCAATCGAGATGCCAACAACCCACTAACCGAATGATAGCATGCATTACCCGACTATCTTCTTGAATATAATAACCAACCCTTATTATTCCCCCGGAGGGTATTTTCAATGGGTTTTTATTGATGACGTCTGTAAATTGCAACATTCCTCAGAATTTTTTTTAATTTATTTTTTTGTTAATGGTCTTAATTACCAACTCACTTGCTAATTGTATATATTTACCAAATTGCAAATGGTATAGGACAATGATCTGTTGAAATTTGAATGTCCATTAATAAATCTAAAATCAAGTCCACATCCTTTACTAGAAAACTCAAAACTATCTCTTCAGCTATTAACTGGTTAGTGATATGATATTAATGAACTAGGTTTCTCTTAAACAATATAGTATAATTCTACTGTCTTGCTACCATTTTATATCTTACTTAGTGAAATTACTTAGTCTGATTAAGTTTAATATCTCCTATCCATTACAGTTGACTTAAATTTAACAAGGCTTTGGTACTGTTGAATATGTTAGTGTGGCTTGAGAGTATTTTACCTCAAATTTGAACACGTTCGGCCTAAAAGTCCTTTACTAATTGATATAACTATAACTATGATATAGCAAACAAACTTTTAGAGGTTCAAACTATATTTTCATGCATTTCATTTCGTTTATTTAAGGTATTTAACGTGCACTTTATGAACAGAGTGATTATATCAGCACACGAACATTTATATGAGCGAGAGCGAAAGGGCCTACCAATTTTGCCGGTAAAGGTATTTTCACATATATTCTAGGGTTCTTTTACATGCCACAATCGACATGGGACCGACGGTTTTACTTCCCAGCCGGAGGAAGTTGCGCTACAAATTTTTATCGCTCAAGAAAAATCCGTCAATCCCGGTTGGATTTGAATATATGAATCTCGGGTCCTGAGGTGAGCTCTTTACCCCAATACCAGCCCACCGAGGTCGACTATTCTCATGCAGGCCTTATTGTTGTGTCCTTTTGTTTTATACACACATATATATATACATATATATACACATATATATATATGTGTATATATGTATATATGTGTATATATACATATATATGTATATATATGTGTGTGTGTGTGTGTGTTTGTGAAATGTCACAAAACGCAAATGAGAGTACACTTTCTCTAAATTAAACACTCCTTATCCCTAGAGTAATTAGTACATACGTATGTAACCCGAACGGATAGTAAGACATGGTGTTAAATAAAAAAAATACTAGCGTTACAATACAATATTGATCAAGATTCAACTTTTGTTTGTCACTTTAGATTCAAATCAATATTTGGGCAACCCCTAAATGCGCTTCAAATACTTGCCAACCATCAGGCGTAGATTATCATATTTTCTTTATTTAATCGTTTACTCACACAAGGTGAATAAAAGATCAGACTGCCAATTTTTCAGCAGCTGTCCTCTCTCTACTCGGAAATGAACCCATCCATTTACTATTCTTGAACATAGCTAGTCCACCTTCTTGGTACCTCCTTAGGAGATCAGTAAAGCTGATAACTCATTGTTTTCACGCCACATTATCAATAGCCTGCTAGCACACACCTTAATTAAATTTCAAACAATGGCTCGTTTCACGAATTTAATCAATTTTATAGATTTATTCGTGTTCTGGGGAATAAATAGAAATAAAAATAATTACAAATCTAAGAATAGCTTGGCTAACCTTTGTAACTTCTCATTTAATGAAGAATTTAATATAAAAATGAATTTCTTGTTTGTCAGAAGGAATAAAACGTCTATTTTAACAGTTAGTGGGTTTCATTTGTTTTTCCCCTAGGCACCCATTACAACACGACTATATTTGTGAAACTAATTTGGAAATAAGGTGTGTGACGAAGAGCAGGCTAATTTTGGCTTATATTGGAGTTATTTCAAGGTGGGACTTGTTCATTTTGGAGCTTGGTAGTGGGAGTCTTTATTAAAGTTGAAGCTGTCCTGTGTGGGAGCCATTTTCTGGTGAAAGTTGTTTAAATGGGAACTGTTAAAAGCTATATCCATATGGTTTACATACCCGGTTTTAATCTACATCCAGGTATGATAAATGGTCAGATTACTGTTTTATCCCGATTTGATATACATCATTATACGGATGAACAAACAAAATGGAGACGTAACATTATGAAGAACTTCAAGGTTTGTTTGCATTTACAAACATATTAAGGATAATCAAGGGGCACAGACTGAGGTGGGGTGGTCATGTGAAGCGTATGGTTGATGACAGGCATTTACACACCATTTTAGTTAGGAGACCTGAAGATACAATACCCTTTGGCAGGACAAAACGTCTATGGGAGGATAATGGGAAAAGGGATTTGAAGTAGGCCTAGTTGGAGTTATATCCAGGTGGGATACATCAAGGTTGGAGCTATTTCTATTTTAGCTATATATATATATATATATATATATGGGTTGGAGCTATAGTCAGATGAGAAGAATGCCAACGTTGAGAATATTTCTATTTTAGTTATATATATAAGTTAGAGCTATAGTCATATGAGATGTATGTCAACGTTGGGGCTATTTTCATTTTGGTTATATTTAGGCCTATATAAGGTGTTTCTGTTCATGTTAAAATTATATCCAGATGTAGTCCTATATGTCCAGGCTGGAGTTTGGTTAGTGTACATTATATTTTCAGATTGGTGCTGGTTCCACATACAGTAGCCCCATGACTTCTTTGGTGCTGACTGACAGCTCACAGCTGAAAGCTGACGACCTTGAAAAGCTACCAGACCAAATTATCTATCCCTACGCCGAACCTTATGATCTGTAAAAACATATGTTTAGCAGTTGTCACTTATGACAGTCAAAATTTAGGTATATATCTAAGTGTGTTGACTGTCAGAAGTCAGCTGTGAGCTGTCAGTCAGCACCAAAGAAGCCATGGGGCTACTGTAGTATGTATGTCCATTGTCCATATTTGTTTTGTGTATATGTATATTATGTCGAAATTGGTGCAATGTCCAAATGGTGTATATACGTGGGTTTTTGATATGTGCTGGAGAGGTGTATGCTCGTACTCGCTCTTTGTCCGGGTGTTGTAAACTGTAAATATCAAGCGTGTATGTCCATGCGGGGTATAAATTTATATTTGATATATATACAGGTGCAAAGCTATTTACAAATGGGATGTATCCGGGTTGTGGCCTTATCCACACGGTGAATGATTTAAGCTTATCTGACTGTGAAGTCAACCTCAGTGGTCTTAAGGTAAAGTGATCGCCTCAGGATCCGATGATCGTTGGTTCAAACCCAGACGGGGTCTATCTTGAGTGATAAAAATCAGTAGCACAACTTCCCTTGGAGGGGAAGTGGAGCCGTTGGTCCCATGTCAATTGTGGAATGTAAAATAACCATGGAAGTTATGTAAAAATATCTTCCCCGGCAAAATTAGTATGCTCTTTCACTTTCTTTATCTCATAGAAATTCTCTCGTGCCTATATAATCAGTAGGTTTAGAAAGTGCACGTTAAATACCGCAAATAAATAAAATATTATTCTGTGTACAGTCGCAGTGTATGACCAGGACGGTGGTAGATTTAAATGAGACCCCTTCAATCCACACCACAAATAGAAGAACACGAAAGTAATTGGCACATAAAAGCATAGCCAATGATTATACACAGACGAATGATAAATGTTCATTATCTATTTCAAATACACATCAGCGGTTGTATCATCTAAGATTTCATTCTCACAATAGACTGGATTGTCGGTGACGGAGAGGTCGGTGTTCAAATTCTGGTCAGGTTTATTGAGGGTTTTAACTCACATATGGTATACTACTCTCGGCAGTGTTGGATTAAGGAGGTCTCTTATGATACCTTTATGTCACTCGGCAATTTCGGATTAGAGAGGCATCCTATTATATTGTCGCTACTCCCCCCTACCCGTGAGCCAATGTATCAGGATGACTTGGTAGGATTGGTAGGTAGTGGCAAATAATTAAGGAGCTCGTTTTGATATTATTTATTGAAATAGTTTGATTACTCTACTAGTGTATAATATGATGTAGATATTAGAACAGGTTGAAAGCGTTTAGAAAATGTTTCTCGTTCTATCGATGACCCTACTGAGCAGTTCCGTGTCCGGACTTATCTTCGGTGTTATAGCTCTAACTGGTGTTGAACACCCGACCATCCACCGCTACGCTGTTGTTATCTAGCTCTGACTTTCAAGATGGGCTGGAGCGTCCTCCTCTGTACTGAACAGGGACTCAAGCTGTAGGATATTCTCTCCACAAGTTGGTTAGTCTTGGTAGCTGAGTATGTAGAGCATTTATAAGTAGCCCCTTAACAACTAGTGTCCTTTCTGGTCCACCCATTTCTCCTAAAAAGGTCTAAAACTCGCTGTTATATACCAAAAAGGAGGAGGGTTTCCCATAAGTTACTAGTTTTTTCCAATAATCTATGTTATGTTAGTTGGCAAAACAATCTCTGTTTTTGAATACATGACCTGGTACGAATACACGACTGCTGATTCTTGACAGCTGATAGTGTGAGTTCTTAGGTTTATGTTATCCTTACATGCTCTAGATTGACTAAGGCTGCAGGCTATGACAATACCTTTATATCATGGCATTTTTGGATAAAGTAGTCCTTTCTATGATTGTGGATATCAAAACATTTCATCTAATTTAAAATTTGTTTATTAGTTTATCAATTTAAAGAAAACTCGCCTAAAGTGTATTCAAATCATATTTCGTTTGTAAATGTTACTGATTGCCGTATTCCCTGTAGGCCAGGAACTCTTCTCTGGTCTCATTCTGTGACTAATTCATAATGGTGTGCGAAGCTTCGGAAAGTCGGAAGGTCAAATCTCCTTCAGTTTTGACTTCGACATCTACAATAACAACCTTTGCATATTCGAAAAATTTCGAAGGAAGGATAAAACTTCGATAAATTATCAAACGATTTAATTTTATCTCACTAAATATTAAATTTTTCAATATTTGATACATTTAAAACAGTTACTAAACAGAATTTTTAACACTGGCTAGTAATTTAACTAACACAACGTAAACATGGATCAAAAACGGGTAAGTAAAGCCCATATCACACGACACTAGCTCGTACTTGAAATCCAGTGTGCTAGCTAGCACTAGTTAGCACGTCATCATCTAGCGTCGTGTGAATCAAAAAAATTATACTGGTTCTGCCACTTGGTACTGGCTACCATACTTGTTGTGAGGATAGAACACGTGCTATTTTCGTACTAGTTTCGACACTAGTCTGTGTAATTCAACCAATCAATGCGCGTTGAGACTGTTGTGTAGAGAAATGGTATAAATGACGCCAACATGGTCATCGGATGTGATTTTGTTGTTGGCAGAAAATTATTCTAAACATCCTTGTTTATATAATACCAAATTGCCACAATATGACAATATATTTAATATATATAAATTTAATTTAAAACATGTCATCCAAAAGCGACAAACTGTGTTCCAGACCCAATTTTAATCTAAATAAATTTGATAGCATGCCAAATTGGGTGGTTTTTTTTAGAATATGCGTGTGCGTAGGCCTAAAAAAGAACATTTGTGTATCAAGGATACTCTATTTGGACACCCATGGACTTAGGAGCCTCTGACCACATTGTAAATAAATGAATACAAAATTAAGGAGATACTAAACGTTTGTGTCACCCCAAATATATATTAACTAACCTCCGAATGTATCATATTTAGCATCCTGCGACCATTATTTCGTCTTTCCCAACCAGTTCCGTGTCCATATTCTTTTTCCTACGCTCCCTCTCATAATTTTCAATATCATTATTAATCATTAATGCCGCTGCTGCACCTAAAATTAATCTCTGACGTTCGATAAATATTTTCACTAGAACCTAGTACCAAACTAGCAGCGTATGAATATTCTAATTCCGTTTCCATTGTACTATATACAGATATCTAGGCGCTAGCTAGCACACCTGATTTCTAGTACAAGCAAGTGTCGTGTGATAGTAGCTTAAATGTTAATATATTATATTCACTATCACCAACATAATTTTATAAAAAATAGAAATACCTCTAAAGAAATAACACCATGATCATTGGTATGAAGCAGATAAAGCGTTTTAGTTGTGCTTTCATCGCAGCTCGCATCTGGTGTTTGGTCCTTAATATTTTATCTCTTTGGAACTATCTGTGACAAATTTACAAGTGCATTTTGACACATAAGTTTTTCATAGCTTCTTCGCATTTTCTTTATTATTCTAAATGTCTGATACGGAAAGTAGGAAACGAAAACGGAATTAAATTTATAATTATTATCAGATAAATGCAGATAAGAAGATATCCATATGTAAAGTTTGCAAAATAATAATATAAACTCCACGATGTAAGTAAAAATTAAAACTTAATTAAGAATCAAATATCCAAAGCTATTATGTGTGCGTTTTAATGAGGATTACCCCATCTAGATATTATATTCTGAAAATTGCAAAAAGAAGCCTGGACACGGGAATTGAACCCAAATCGAGCCAAAGGTCCCGGGTTTGATTCCCGTGTCCGTGTGTCAGTTTTCAATTTCCAGAATAAAATTTAATTGACAAGTTGGTGACCTGGCGGTCTAGGGGTAAGGTGTCAAACTTCTATGCTGGCGGCCGGGGTTCAATCCTCGGTACCGGCAAAGATTTATCTGATTACCAAACCCTTCCTTCACCTCTGACAAGAACATCTTGTGAATGTGAGGAATGCCAAGCCTCCACCGTGGTTCGGATTCCACGCTAAACTGTAGGTCATTCATTTCATCTCACAATCACCCTACCATTACACATTATCGTAAGTGCGTATAACCCGAAGGGGTAGTAAGACGCGGTGCTAATAATAATAATTATTATTATTATTGTCAAGTTACTAAGCTTACCAGTAAGCCTGTGTGCAACCATTATTAAAATAGTCCTTAGGTAACAAATAGGGAAATTTTCCTGCCCCTTGTTACTGACAAGATCTAGAAAAATAATAAATTTAAAATTAAAAGTGGCGTTAAGTGACAACAACCAAAATCCTAGGTAACTTCGACTTTTCTTCGCAAGTTTCAAGCTTCGCTTCGCATTTAAAAAGTGGTCTTCGCACATCCCTACCGATAAACATGCTTCGTGATGTCATGACTAACTTCAGAGCAAGACTTCAGCAATGTGTGAATGAAAATGGAGGATATTTGCAAGAGTTTATTTTCCATACCTAACTTGTGTTCTAAAAATGGTTTCATGGTGTAAATAAAATGGCAAAATATGCTGAATTTAATGGCAAAATGTGAACAATTTTTTGTTCGAAAATACAAGAGTTATTACACTTGCAAGACCGTAATATATTTCTGCCGCACTCTGTATAGTATTAAACAGTGTCTATATAAGAATTTTAATCAAAATAGTTAGAGCCGATTTTAAGAGAAAAAAAAATTTTAATTTTCAACTTAAAGTAAACTATCTTTAATTTTAGGGGTTGATATATAATTCCAATAACCCCTCAGGTGGAGGGGGAGAATTTTATTAAAACGTTGGATACCAAGTTTTATCTCGATTGGTGAAATAATTATGGCTCTAGTCCAAGCAACAGAAGCATAGAAAGATGGCTTTACAAAAACAATTTTTCAAGATTCAGAAGGTCATGAAACGTCAACATCCATCAAAATCTCGAGTTTCAATTTTTTGGAGATCACA
Source organism: Timema douglasi (assembly GCA_901482245.1). Lineage (NCBI taxonomy): Eukaryota > Metazoa > Arthropoda > Insecta > Phasmatodea > Timematidae > Timema > Timema douglasi. The sequence goes on from CABEEJ010001936.1 coordinate 27,961, forward strand.
AAACTGATCTCTTCAAGAGGTCGCGAGAAAGTAAAAAAAGACTAATTACAATTACAGGGTCAGGCAGTCAAGATTCCAGGAAGAGCTGGTAGGCGTGGGGTTGTGAAAGCGAGGGACTCGACCTTGGGCGTCTAGACATCCGGAATTTAGTAGCCAGGGAGCGTTGGTCGAGTGAGCAGCGTGCGTTTGCCGTAAAGGCGTATTACAAAAATGAGGATAGTTTCGTTGGCGCTCAACGTGCCTTCTGGCGAGAGTTTGGTCCACCCCCACGCGCTCCCGTGCCTTCTGCAAAAACTATCGGCCTGCGGGTGAGAAATTTTGAAGCCACTGCTAGCATGACACAGAAAAGAGGTGGTAGTGAAAAAAAACAGCCTCACCCCTTAGAATATTGATTGTGTGCCTGTAGCCTTAGCAAGAAGTCCGTGAAAATCGGTTGGACGACACAGTGTAGAACTTGGTCTCAGTAATCGAACCGCGAGAAGGATTCTGAAGAATGACCTCCACTACCATCCATATAAGATTCAAGTAGTGCAAGACCTTAAACCTCAAGATTACAATAGCAGAGTACGCTTTTGTCAACAGATGTTAAATCTCATTGAACAATATGGAGAAAGAGAGTTCATCCATTCAGAAAAAGTTATGGTTTGGTGCGTAGTATCGTTTCGTGGAATAATTGTCCCTTATTTTTTTGAAAATGAACACGGTAACATGGTGAAGGTGAACTCCGATCGTTACGCTGACGTGTTGATAACTTTTTCCCTGCCTGCACTCGATGACTATGAACCAGATGAAAACACATTTTTCCAGCAATATGGTGCAACTTACCATACTGCCGGAGTTTCAATTAATTTGCTGAGGCTCACATTTCCTGGTCATCTCATCAGCAAGTCCGGCGATTTCCTGTGGCCTGCCCGTTCACCAGACTTGATTGCTCCTGACTATTTTCTCTGGGGATATCTTAAATACCAGGTTTTCAACGAGAATCCGCCAAGGACCAGGAATGATTTGAAGGAGCGAATTCGGCAAGAGGTTAACATTCCGTTGGAAATGCTACGCAACGTCATAGGCATTTTCGCTCTCAGACTCCGACAATGTATGCAAAACCAAGGACTCCATCTTACTGACACCATCTTCAGAAAAGAAACATTTTCCAGGTACACTAGTAATTTACACTCATGTACATTACATTTATGTAAAAAATATGATTTTTTAAATTTTTTGTGATTTTTTTAAATCTTGCCGTTTGACTGCCTCACCCTATATTTACATATTTAAAGTTTATTAACTTGAATATTTTTGAAAATAGTCTCAATTATTATCTTTTTAATCATTTTTTCAACTTGTAATGTGTGTGCGCTTTGTGTAGTTGTAGTCCAGAGTTGTATAAATCCTCCCGACAACAAGAACATTCCATAACGCCAACAAGGATCATCCATACAAGCAGAAGGAGATGGATTGGAGTGAGATTGACCTTATTCGGTAGTGAGATACATCGATGATAAACTAATGTGTAGTACTAAACATTTTGTTGGGTTACTCATTTTATTTCTGCTACATATACATGTCTGATTTTATTAAATAAATTGGATTTACAAGTATGTACAACAGGCCATATATTATGTAGGCTTAAAGATAGGATATTAGTTTCACAGAACTGCTCTAATTAACATGCATATAAATTATTTATTTTCTTAAGTTTGTTAGCTTTTAACATTAGAACAATAATATCATTGGCTTGATGAACATTATAATTTTATTTAAGGTTGGTCTCACACCTAGTTATATTGCCACTTAACAAAAAATATCAATTAATACACATACTGCTGAGCACATAAAATATATATATATATCTTTTGTCACCACCAAGGTCACATGATGACATATTGCCAAAACAACCATACATAGTTAATAATCATCCAACACCTCCTTGCAGAAACTTACACGTACTACACAAATGAAAACTCATACAAACATATTTCACACCTCCCCTCAATGATTCTAAACATTGAAATTTTAGTAAGATGACACTATACGTCTCTCATCAGAGACGCATTAATTCGACAAAATCCTTCAAGATATTTTAGTGGCCGTACCTCCCGGCCGCTTCTATTTACCATTATCGCAGTTGTTGGAGAGGAGGATTTTCCAGGTTTTAGCACAGACGTAACATCCTTATTACACTCTCCCGTTTCACCTGACGAATGGGCAACCTGATATTTGATGTATACAAGTAAAGCCGTTTCCAAGCTACTGGTAGCCCGGCCTTTGATACATCTAATAATAAAAATACTCCATATGTCACATTAGATTAATTTGGAACCAAAGTGCCTATTAAAAGATTGGGTTGAAGGAATTGCCAAAGTAACGAATGCATCGGCCAAATTTATGCATACCCAAGTAATATTTACTCTGCCAGAAATGTGGGGAAGAGATAAATTAAGTCAATCAGCCAGAACATAAAGTAAAATCACTGGTCGACAAATATCTGGATGATTTACGAGAGCTATAAAGTCGATTAGAAAGGCTTTACCTGGGAAGCAGTATACAAAGTTTACAGTATTTTGAGTGTATGTTTTCCATGCAGAGTCATGATTTTAGAAATTAAACAAGAAGCCAGAGGATGTCCAGAATGGTTGATATAACTTTCAAGAAGGGAGAAGGTAAGCAAATTAAAAATTACGAGAATTCTTTATGATGAAAGTTTTGGGCAAATACCTGATACCCCACGTTGTAACACTATGGAATCAATCACCCTGCTTTGGGCGTCGATTGAAACACTACGGATTAATTCCCTGATATAATAATGCTGTGATGATGTTCAGGTTGTCTATAGCTCCGTGGTCGAGCGCCTATCATCTCTGTACGGAAAATATACCGTTTAACCACTGTCTATAGCTCCATGTTCGAGCACTAATAAGAACGGTATAATTAATAAATGTGAAGAAAGAGAACTGTTGGATGGCTGTTTATTCACACACGGTTTATTTAAATGACACCTGTTAATTACTGATACATACTCCAATTAAATGTTTTATATCACTGCACACTTGTGATATTAATGTAAGTTATTTTATGCTTTGTTAGACTGTGACTGACTTGTGCGTGGGCGTTTGGATCCCGGAGATGCCCTAAACATACGCACAACGGTTTATATATGACATACCCCTTGCCCTTTTCTCCCCTCGTAAACAGTGTAAAAACCAACTAATAGAAAGAGTCCTGGCGACAGGTGTTGTGAAGGCTAGCTTCTTATTGGTATAGGGAAGTGGCGTCAGATTGAAACACTACGGATTAATTCCCTGATATAATAATGCTGTGATGATGTTCAGGTTGTCTATAGCTCCGTGGTCGAGCGCCTATCATCTCTGTACGGAAAATATACCGTTTAACCACTGTCTATAGCTCCATGTTCGAGCACTAATAAGAACGGTATAATTAATAAATGTGAAGAAAGAGAACTGTTGGATGGCTGTTTATTCACACACGGTTTATTTAAATGACACCTGTTAATTACTGATACATACTCCAATTAAATGTTTTATATCACTGCACACTTGTGATATTAATGTAAGTTATTTTATGCTTTGTTAGACTGTGACTGACTTGTGCGTGGGCGTTTGGATCCCGGAGATGCCCTAAACATACGCACAACGGTTTATATATGACATACCCCTTGCCCTTTTCTCCCCTCGTAAACAGTGTAAAAACCAACTAATAGAAAGAGTCCTGGCGACAGGTGTTGTGAAGGCTAGCTTCTTATTGGTATAGGGAAGTGGCGTCTTTTGACAAATACTGCGGAGTTGTTCCTTTTAACAGGAAATAGCGCAGTTGTTCTTTTAACAGGAAAGATGGTATAAAAAATATATTTTAGAGGTGTAATCCTTTTCACATTATTTTTGAGAAGCGCGTGTTTCTTCATGGATGAAGCTTAAAAGGATACTCTACATATATTACTTTAAATAAAAATTAACTTCATCCATGACTTTTTACATAATTTAGATTAATCCAAACCATTATCATTACAACATATACCCATTTACAACATCCATTTGAGAATTCAAACATCACCATGGACAGCGCCTTAGATATTAATACTGGTGTAATACTCTTCAGTCACAAGGATAATTGCGGGGTGTGTTGACTTAACCTACCACAGTGTAGTGGTTGCGTGCCACATACTTGTTATGGAAAATTTCCTTTAAATAACGCCCTTGAATAATTGATACATTTTGACTCATGATACAGATACCACCTATGAATAGTATGCCTTGTTGATTGGAGACTAACGATTGGAGCCATTTTTGGTGATCACATAGATGAATTTCAAGATTATGGCTTGGCAAGCTCTAACAGCACGTTTGTATCTGGTGGCTCTAAAAACTTTGTAGATCTTGTTTGGGTTGGTGGGATTTCTACCTAAAAACAAAAAGCATGCTTATTGTTCAATGGATCACCCTAATCTTTTATGGCAACAGGAACAATCCATAGTGTTTTCAATTGTTTCATACAATGCTCTATTGAAATACAAAATAATTATTTAATTCGCATTTATAAACAATCATCACAAAACCGTACTCTATGAGTAAGATAACTAAACACACGTTAAAAAAATGTTAACCCACTAAAATCACCACAATAATTTTTTTATTGGTTCAATGTACATTAACCTAAAGTGAATTAGATATTGCGGCTGTATTCATCCGGCAAGGAAGTTATCAGTAGGTTTGGTAGTATCGCATGTTCAACTTCAGCCGATTATGTCACTCAATCATCTTTACTAGCAGCACACCACCAGCCAATATGAACCCTCTAGTTGCTAATTGAACGTAGCAGCTGGTTGTAACTCTATGTGGTTGACATTGTATTCTGGTATTATTGTGTTGTAAGTTGTGTTTTGCGATCACGGAAATAAACTATTCTGGGAATCAGATTACGTTTTTTAAATAAATAAAAAGTATGAGTGCTTGTTTAATGCCTCATCCACTGGGTACGTCAAAGGATACACCTCCCAAGAAGATGATGAAAGAATTGAATGTTGCAGGGCTTAATGCTACTTTAGGGCCTTTAATAATTAAATAAAAATCATACTTAACACATACCGGTGAAACAATAACCTTGTGAGACTGTGGGTCTTGTCACACTTTCAATCGCTCCTAATACAAGTGCTGAGTAGAGAAGTGTGACTCCTGAGCAGCCAATGCTTGCTGTTGCAGCTACCAGCAACCACGGTGTATTTAATCTGGTACGTATCGTAAAAATCAAAATATCACCTGATCCAACCATGGGACTCACATTCATAAAGGAATTAATTGATAAAGCTTAAGAGATTTCCATTTTCTCTTATAGTTAACTTGTTCAACCTCTAGACTTTTCTCATTTATACTTTTGGTGTTTTGTTGCCAAGACCTGACTCCTTATTCATGATGAAATCCCACAAATTTCTTAATGCGTGTGTATGATTAATCTTACTTTGCGATTTTGTGACTAGACTACAGCTTTTTTACTCAACATGATTTAAAGATGAACTAAATAGAAATTAAATTTAATAATAACCCAAATACTCTCATAATGCCCATAATATATTAATACATCACTAATCCCCCTTCACTTTATTAATAGCCTCACTGCCCACTAAGGTACACGACACTTCAATATTTCTTATAAGATTTACTATTCTAAATTTTTCTAGTCTCTTTTATGGCTACCCTATTCCATTCTTGAATTTATCTTGTGTTAAACTACGAAAACTCCACCAGTGTAGATATTATCATGTAATACTAGCAAGTTTTTGTGTTACAGGTCCATGGAGCAAACACTTACTTCCCAAGTCCAGAGAGGCAAGAGCAATTTGAACTGATGTTGAAAACAGCCCAAAGCCTTCGTGTGAACATGATACGAGTGCTGGGTGGTATCTTGCAGAGCGACCATGAATTATCCTGGGAGCAACTAGTGACTATACGTAGGCTTCATCAAAATCTAGTGTCTCGGCAAGAAAGTGCCATATTGTTAATTCCCCGAGCTAAATCTATACTCACCGAGTTAAACCCGACAGTGGAACGCCAAATGGAACTAATGTTGTCTGGCTGCTCACTCAAAGTAACACCCGATATTAAATCTTGTCAAGGTAATTTTTCTACCAGCCTAGCTAAAACGATTAAATTCTCCAAGAATAAAGACTTGTTATTTAACTTGAACAGTGATATAAATTCTATAAATGCTGACACAGTTCAATGGATTTTCACAAAAATGAAGTCCAATACGAAAGGAGATGAAGGATATTTAAATCAAATAATTCAGGAAATTCGGTCAGGCTTTCTTACTCTATCATATTCATTATTGCTTGGTATCATAAATCACATTCCTCTATATTGTATTCTTCCGGATGATCAAGAATCAGTTCAGTTTCTTCTACAAAATGTGTTCAATCTGGATTATCTGCTGAATGAAATTGTAAATATGGACTTAGAGGGAAAATATAACGATGCAAATTCACTATTGCAAAATGTGTTATTGATTTTAAACAGCAAAAATGAACTACTTTCACAAAAAAGTAGGTTAAGAATAATGAGACTTAAAAATTTATTAAAAGAAAATAACTGCGAAAGAAATAATAAACCTTCAATTTCATATCAAATTAACTTTCGAGATATTTTCTCAACTATAAAACTTGACGAATTTCCTGAGGATGTTACGAATGCAAAGGAAACATTGATTGCATTATCGGAGAAAGAAAATTACGATCTTGCTGCTTATTTATATAATTTTGACTCTACTCTTTATGGAAATGATAGAGATGCAATCCTCCTTGCCTTTTTAGAGCATTTAAGTGTATCCATTCCAATTGATCATGTAGCTTCAGTTTATGTACATACACTACTCATTCACATTAAGATGAAAGTTATTACTAAAGAAGGCGGAACATTTGTGCCAACTTCCCATAGTAATATTGTTTCTCTTCTAAACGCGTTCGGAACTCTAAATATTGATATGACAGAATTAAATACAGATATTGCTCACGCTCTTAGGGATGAGATAGATTGGAAGCATTTATTAAAAAACTTCCCATATAATGCTTATAGTCGCCCTAGAACGTTACTTATTGCTATGTTTAATCATATATTAGGTTTTCCGAACTATATAAGACCATGCCATAAAATAATTATTAGCTCATTTTTAGAAAAGACTCAACCTAAGTACCTGATGTATCAAATAACCGCAGCTCCTTATAATAATTTGATGCTAAATTTTAAAAAAACCAATCTAAATGCATCAGTGGAACTACCTTGGCAGCATGATTATTCTAGTATCGCTTCAAATCTTCCACTAAGTAATGAATATGACACATTTTTACAAAACTTTTCTTTACCTATTAATAAAGAAAACACAATAATCAATGGTGACAGTAAAGATTACATTGATGAGAATTTCATCATAAGATCATGTCTAAATAGTTCACACAAAGTGAAATTATTAGATATGAGAAGAATATTCAAATCTATTGATTCTAATGCACCCATTGATCATGTAAGAAGAATTTTGGAATATATACAACAGTACCACATTGAATATTTAAGTACAAAACCCTTTACTAGTCGAGGGTATTTACTAAAGGCTCTACTAAACTCCCTCTTGACAAGCAATGATTTGGAAAAGGAGGTTACTGACGCAATTTATGAGGTACTTCCTTACGTGGTGACATCAAGCGAGGGAGCTATCCCAGCAGACACCTACTATTCATGTAAGCCAAAGATTGCTCCAAAAGCTTATCTTACTCTTCTATTGCCAAATACAAAATTATATGATAATTTGCCTCATTCAAATACGCCAAACAAACTTGTCCAACAATTCAATATGCACGCAATCAAAAATAAAACCAAAATATTAAATCTTGAAAATGAAGAAATAATTCACGACCTCGAGTTTTGTGGGACAATTCAAAACACAATCATTTGGTTTGATGTGGAAAAATTACTAAAAGCATTATCACCAAGTACCTCAAAAGAATCAGTTTTATTGGTTCAACATCTACTTAATTCAGAATTTGTTCAAAACTTTCCAGTAGGGTGTCATAAGACAAGAGCCAGTCTATTAAGAGAAATTTTACATCTAATGAGAGAAAAACTTAATCTCCCCCAAAAATATGTCAACGCAATTGATGAAGTTAAAAATAAAATACTCTCCAATGGAACAGCCTCTCTTCCGCCAGTGTTTGTATGTATCACAATTCCAACAGTAGAAGATGAACAGGATACATTACAAGGTCAAATTGATTTTGAAGCCACATATTTTTCTAAACAACCACAATCAAACCTAAACCAAGAAAACCTAACACCTTCGCAATTATTTCAAAACAATAAGAATATTTCAACTTTTTATTACTCTGATATTAACAAAATAATCACTAAACAGCCAACCATAATGGATATGAAAGATAAAACAGACATTGAATGGGAAACATCCACTACTAGTTATAACAATTATATAAATGTAAACAATGATGAAATCAAAGTTGTAGTGACAAAAATGCCATCGAAAGATTTTCAAGTTTCACCTACAAACGAAAATAAAACATCAATCAACAGTGAAACAGCCCTAGTACTTTCTAAAACAGGTATCTTAATGCACATACACAACGATAAAGTGCCTTTTACTGATAATGAACACACGTTTTCAACTAGAGAACAGAAGTTGCCATATATAAAACAGGGTAATTTAGCTACTATCAACAATACTGAAGTAAAATCGATTAATGGCGTTGAAAGGGAAAAAGCGTTAACATCATTTCCTTTGAGATGGCCAACAAATGTAAATGAGGAAACACACAAATCATATATTTCCAATTTGCCGTTTTATAGTACAGAGACTCCATTTGACATAACACTTGAACTATTACCATATGAAGTATCGAGAAACAAATATGAATCAGCAACTATTTCTAAAAATAGGACCTCTAACAAGCTTTGGAATACAAAAATACCACCTAACATAGGCCTTAAAAAAGCACCACAGAATGATTTATATGCCATTGTTAAAGATACAGAAACTACAAATAATGGAGACTTATATGTTGAAGCAATGGAAAAAAATGATAATATTAATTATGATGAATTAAAACTATCCAATTTACTAACTATTAGTTCTGAGTCAGCAACTGTTGCTAGTCAAGTACAATTTAATACACTTGGAGATACACAAGTAAATGAAGAAATGGAGAAAATTGCAAGTTTTCAAGTTGCTACTGTTGGTAAAGATTTATTAACTACAGAAGAAGAAAAAATAGTTGCTAAACTTGAATCTTATTTACCAATTAAATCTATGGAATCATTAATCAATGTTAATTATGAGAAAATAAAACCATTTAAATTATCGACAACAATTTATGAATCAACAACTAATATTAGAGATGAATCATATAGTAATATTGGAAATACATATTTTATACCAATTAATATAGACATTGAAAAAGTGACGCGAGCAGAAGTATCATCAGAACCGATAACTATTGTTAAGGAAGGATCATTTGTGGAACCTGATATGCATTGGGCAGATAAAGCTACGGAGGCTGAAGAAGGTACACCACTGAAATTAACAATTATTTCTGAATCAGCAATAGATGATTATAAAACACCAACTATATTATTTGACACAACAGAAACACCAATTAATAAGAAATTCCAGGAAATAGCAGAGGGAAAAGTATCATCTCTAGGAATTGAAGCAATAGTTACGTCACAAGAAGTAGCATCTTTCAAACCTGAAACTTTTTTTAAGGTTAAATATATGGATACATTAAATAACATTATTTCTGATAAATTAAAACCAATTATATTATCAACAACATTTTCTGAATCAGAAACTAGTAAACTAGAAAATACAGAGGACTCAATAAATGTAGGAATCAAAAAAATGTCAGAATTGGAAGAGTCATTAAATGGTGTGAAACCAGAAACTATGAAAGAGACATCCGAAAACCCACATACTTATTTACCATACAAAATTAAAAATGAAACAAATATTTTTAGTGTCAATGGATCAACAACTATTTTAAATGAGCTGGCTCCTGCCCAACCTAATTCAATAGGAGTAAAATTAATTGGGTTGGAAAACGTGACCCAACTAAATGGACCAACATTTGGTTTAGGAAAAATACCTCTTGCTAATATAAAAACAGCTATTTTTGAGCAGAATGATGTATCTTCAGTATCTATGAGCTCAGATATGAATTTGGTTAAAGTGATGGACTATACTACAATGACAACCTTCGATAGTAGCTTTAATGACTCAAAAAGGTCATATGAGCAAACAACACATTCAAATCAATACAGTACCCCCCAATTATCATTCAAAGCCGGGACTAATGGCCAAACTGATAAACAAGGATCATATGTTTCAACAGAAATAACTGCTATGAACGAAGCAACTTATACTCAAGAGGGAACTACTGAAATCAGTCTTAAAACATTTTCATCATATTTAAATTCAAGCAATATTACTAAAAAAGAATCTTATTCTGTTAATGAAACAATGACACTACCTTACACTGTACATCAGCCGTTATATGTAAAACATGAGACAAAAGAACTAGTCCAGAATTTTGCAACTAATTTGGAGTCAATAAAAACAACAGAAGGTAAAAATGAATTAAGTTTTAAACTACCTTCGTCTGCCTCAAATTCAAAAATAATTAATACTTGGGAAACAACAAATGTTTTCCCAACAAATAGTAATCCATCAAATAGTAATACCAAATATTATTTGGAACTTCAAGCTACAAACAAACAAACACAAGAAACGTCATCCTTCCATCCACATACTGCAAAAGCATCCACACATAAAACTAATATTGGTCTAGAATATTCAACGTTTAAGTCAAACACCTTTAAACCAGCAATTAATACTAAAATTGAAACCGATATAATTGAAACGCACAAGGTGACAAACCAATTTGAAGCATTTAATGAAACTTCTCATAAACCAGAAAACATTGAAACACATTTCTTTCTAATACCAACAGAAGAACGCTGTCATAACAGTGGTAATAATTCACTTACTATAGTGATCAGTATTGAAAGCATGTTTGAAGCAATATCACCAAATGTGTCAAAAAATATTAAACGTATTGTTTCAAACTTTTTGGCACATCAAGATGCTTACAAATATTTGAAAAAATATGTGCTAAGGGATTTGAGTTTGGTAGGAATACACATCAATAAAATGTATGCTCATAACTTAACAAGAACTTTAAAGGTTCCTAGAGGTCCATTCCTAAGAAAATCTTTAAAAATACCATGCACTGATAATCACAATATTAATCAAGTTTTATGGGTAAGCATTCCCTTACTTTTTGAAACGTTAGATAGTAATGTTCAGAACCAAAGCATAACATTAGTATTAAAATATATAACCAAGGAAAAAACTAGAAATAAACTTAAAAATTTTGATTTAACCATTTACAAAACACGTGGGGACCTTCTTAAAGAAATGTTATTGTTTTTAATGGCTGAATCTATTGTAAATATTAAAGTGCATGATGCAATAAACTATATACTTAAACATATACGACCTGGTGGTCCTGGGCTCCTGCCCCCACAGTTAGATATACCTTGCTCGGCCACACCTCAGTACGAATTAGCTGATTCATGGCCCACATTAACGTCTTATCAAAATTCTAACTCTGAAAAGTTACTTTCGGGGAAAGAAAACTCAAGAGATTTTATTCCAGATACTTTTGATATTTTACAAACAGAAAATGATGCATGTGGGGATTTGTGTTCTAATAAAGCACTATTGTTAGATAAATTATTAATGCATTTTGTATCAAATAGCGACATAGGAAATACTGTTATAAATGCAATGAATATAGTTAAAAACGGCATTATCTATGGAGGAGCTGGATTACTTTCACCTGATTTGTTTATTGTTTGCAACTCTTTGGTGTGGAGAGTAAAAGAAATATCCAAATCAATAAGTATAATTGATGATGCTTTCCAATTAGAAACAAGATGCAAAATAGGTTTGTTCTATGTATCACAGCATAAAATATTTAGGATTGATGTTCCCAAACTTTTCCAAGCTGTTCAAATGGACAGGAATCTAGAAGAATACGTCTTAACTTTATCTTACATAAGTGCATCGGATATACTCTCTAAATTGAGTGAAGCAAATGAAGGACATATGTTTGACATTCTTAAATACAATACAAGAGGTGAACTTTTGCGTGATATACTTATGATTTATAAAAGAGTTCCGTATTTAACTGACAATGCTATTCGGTCAATAGAAAAGGTACAAAATAATATTGCCCTTACAGGTATTGGTGCATTATCTCCCGAAGCAAAATATGTATGTGATGAAGAATTCTTGGACACCGATCAAAACTTAGCTCCACAATCCCTAATATCATCTATGATTAATAAAATTGAAACCCCTCAATCCTTAAAAATATATTCTACTTATCCAATTGATTCAACTGCTACGCCAACTGGAATACCGTCATTAAAAACACTTAACAATACTGATAATATGACAACAATAAATTATGAACAAAACATTTTGAGAGATTCATCATGCTTAGATGATGTCGACACACCATCAAAAATCTCCACCATTGATATATTAGATCTTTTCAGTGCTGTAAATAAAAATGTCTCAAAAAATTCACTAAGTATTGTAACTAAATACCTTATTGATCAAAATATTAAAAGTGTACAAGACATTAACTTTGAAAACTACAAAACAAAAGGTAAGTTGTTACGGGATCTTTTACTTTTTGTCAAGATGAATACTGATATTGAGCCAATAATGTCAAATTTAATTGATGAGATTCTATTGAATATTCTTGTGAGTGGACCTGGAGGAATCGCACCAGTACTGAAATTAAAATGCCCATTTAGCTCATTAACAAAAAATACAGAAAATATTGAAGAAGCAACTGAGCTGACCCTGTTTACTATTACAGAAACTTTAAATGATGAAAAGTTTAGTACAAGAGCTGTATCTGTGGTACCTATTCCTGTAAGCTCAGTAGACCTAGAGTTAACGGAAACAGGTATTACAAAAGAAAATTATATTCCAGCAGCTGACTTAAAAATACAACGTTATTCAACAACACATTTGCCACTTGAAATAAATGTTGAATCATTAACATATTTGAATTCAGAAAATGATGTAACTATACCAAAATTAGTCAAATCGCTTAAAAACTCATTTGTGTCTGAAACAACCGAGACTAAACTTCAAAAGACTAATTTCAACATTCAAATATATCAGGATAAAACCACAAATCCGAATGAGAAAGATGAAACAAATGTTATGGTTATAGAAATGACTGAACCTCATTACCTAATTAATAAATTAGCCCTAGAAACTACTGAATTGTCTTCAGGAACTACGAATTTAGCTGCGGAAGAAACAGATGTTTACACACAAAAAACGGAAACAACACAAGAATACAATAATTTGTCAGATGACACAGAAGAAATGACTGATCAAGCAAAAGAAACTAATTATATTTTAACTGAAACAACTGATGGTCCGATAAATACTATTGGACCTTATACAGAAGTCATAGAAACATCAACTTACACTCTTAAAGCTAACGATATAGTGTCATCTGATTATAATATGCGTACAGATGAAACGGTAACAAATGAAGAATTTACTAAGACAAACACTAAAATGGTCAACATTACTTTTCCCCCTAGTGTCCCTCCCAAAGAGCAAGGAATGAATACTGAAAATTCTATTGGGACAATATTAGATACAATTGAGGAATCAACATTAGAATCATTTATTTCATTATTACCTGAAATATCTCAAGTAAATACAGATTCCTCTGCAAATAAGTTTGAAACATCGACATTTTCTATCAAGGGGGAAAAAGAAATAGAAACAGAAATACCAACATTTCGGGTAACTTCGAGTCTCCCAATTAATGAACAATTAAAAGAAACGTCTAAAAATGGCATTTACACTGCTTACAATGGAAAAAACAACTATGTGACTTTAAGTACCTTATTTGAAACGGATGCTTTGGTATATAAAACATCTGCGGGAACAGCTAGAAAATCAACAAGCCTACCCCCTACAACTATATTATCCAATGAACAACCAAAATTAGAATACAAACTTTCATCTCTCTCAGAAATATCTACAGCATTAGAAAATGTAGTAAATGAAAAATTAGCTGAATCATCAACCAAAAGTAGTGCTTTCTCATACGCTGAGCCGAACAGTATGTCCACAACAAAAAAGTCAAATGAATTTAGTGTTACTGAAATTACAAATGAACGTGTTAGTACGATAAAAGAAAAATTAACTCCTATCATCGAAACATTCAAAAGCTTGGAGACTGGGACTGTGAGTTTGATTGAGAGTTTAAATAATTACTCATTTCTAACAGGAGAAATAGAACATAAGCCTTTGATTGAAACCACAATGACACCTTTTGATACATCTCAACTCCTTGTCAACTCAACAGAAATACCACGTGGACCTAAATTTTTAATAAATATAAATTCTTTAATTTTAAAGGAAAATAATACATTTTTAATGACACCTATTACAACTAACAACACATTTAATGAAAGTTATGACAGTATTCAATTAATGACTAAATCGTCTTATGATTCCACAACAGTCTCACCACTAACAAATACAAAACTACCACTGTCGGAATTATTTTCAGACCATGTTTTAAGCTCTACAATGGGTACATTCACTGAAGTATGGGACAGCAACAAAGCCGACAAATATAATACTACTGATAAAGACATAGAGTACTATTCCATAACATCAACAATTTATCAAAATAATAAAATATTAGATACATCAATTTCTGTCACATCAGAAGCATATATTGAAGCCTGGCCCATAAATTTAACGGAAATCAATCACACATATAGTCAGAATCAAATAGTAGATCATAATAATACATTATTAGACTTACAAATTGCTCCCACATCTAGCGCAGACTACGAAACAGAACCAACACATTTTACAGAAACCAGACCAGCCTACACTGATGACCAAGTATTAGGTCACACAGATAAATCATCAAAAATGACTGTCACAACAAACACACCTTTTGAAAATACGTCATTTAACTCTATGAAAGCCAGCCTAAAAAATGACAATAAAGTAGTGGGACAAAATGGTAAACCATTGGACCTATTAATTACTGTCACACTAAACACTTTTTATGAAACAACGCAAGATAGCTCCACAGTAGTAAATCACACTAATAAATCATTACAAACACCCTTTGTTGACACATTTAACTTTGACTACGAAACTAAGGAGATATACTCCACAGAAACAATACCAGGTAAAACTGACAAACAAATACTAGGTCCCTCCAAGATGTTACCGAAAATATCCATTGATATCACATCAAACCCATTCTGGGAAACCTCACCAATAAATTATACAGACACAAGACCAGCATATACTGACAACCAACTACAAAAAACAAATACTGTTAACAAACATATAGGTGACATGAAAGCAAAAGTTTCTATTGATCCAAAATATCTGCAAACAGCTAAATTAAATGAAACTACCTATGCAGAAAATACAAGAGGATTAATTATATCTACAAACAATATTATAAAATCAACTACGGAAATATTTACTACATTAAAAACAAAAATACCAACCCAATCATCAACAAAAACTATATATTCTTCAAACAAATTGAAAGACAAACATGACAATATTCCGATTATATCCAGTGTAAAATCTGAGACGTCAACAGAGACATCAAATGAAAAGTCAAAGACAGATATTTCAACTCAAACATTGAGTTTACGGGTTACAGACAACCCTACCGAATATTCAACAGAAATATTACATGAAGTCTTCTCAAGCAACTCAACACCTTCGAATTTGGAATTAGTAAAAGAAACACCAAACACATATACTGTGACAAATGGTGCTTTAATACCTAATATTAAAACAATTGATATTCTTGCACAGGAAGAGATGAAAGATAATGGAACCAATATTTTAATCGATAATGAAATTCTCGTTGATAGTAATACAAATACTCCTACACCAGTAGAGGTGTTTACAACAAACGTCACAAATATAGATGTCAATGATGAAGCATATGATAACATAGTTTCTGAAACTATATCAGCTCAGAAAAAAGAGCAGTTTAACTTTTTTACTTATTCAGAGGCCTACATAGATCAGATATCTAGATCACATGTGACAACTATTAAAATCATACCAGAACCAGAAGAACTCATAGAAAAAGATACCCACTTTATTGAAACCATACCTATGACAAGTGAAAGCTCCCAATTAACTAGAACAAAAACTATATTTACTAATGTTAAAAACAACAGTTTTGAATCTAGCACAAACAATGACAGTCAGTTACAATCTACTGTTACTTTAAGCTCAATATATTCATTGCAACCTATATATTCCCTTTCAACAGTATTTCAAACCAAGGAAATAACACAGATTACTAAGAATCCATTTAAATCTGAAAATATTTTAAACGATGATTATGAATCTATTGATTCTATTACAGAATCAATGCAAAGATTAACTAATGTTGCGCCAAATCCTTTCCTAGAAATCAACAATACTTTTGATGAAACAATCACGGGTGTGCAAACAGAATCAACAACATATTTGTGGAAAAACAATGCACATTTGAGTGATGCTGAAGAAGATATTAATACTACAATAATCGTTCCAGAAGAATGTTTAGATTATGCAAGCGGAAAAGTATTTGAACAGGTTAAGGTGGACATTAATTCACTTTTTGATGCGTTGAGTGAAGATGTTCCTCAAAAAGATAAACATGTAGCTCAGGGTGCTCTCACAGAAATGCAAATACCCCAAGAACTTGTAGAGTATAGCTTGAAAAAATACATAACAAAAGCTTTTCTTTTGCAAGGGCTACTTAATTATATTATAAGGCAATCATCTTTAGAAGAAAATGTTGCAAAATCTGTGAACAGTTTGTTTCCCTATATTTCCACGACGGGAGAAGGTAACCTTCCACCAGTTGTTAAGTTTATTTGTATTTATAATAGTACAGAAAATTCAAAATACCCATCAAGAAATTTAACCAAATCCCCTTCCTTGATTTCAAAATACTGTGCAGATCCTGGAGTTGATTTAGTAACTCCAATAATTACTATAGACATAAATTCATTGTTCAAAGCTTTTATAAAACAAACACCTCATAAACTTAAAATTATTGCCAAAGACTATTTTAGCAGACTTGATTTCTACAAAAAAATTAGGAAGTTTGATATAACAGCATACATGTTCAGGGGTGAATTACTTCAACATATGCTTGCCTTTCTAACAAGTGAAACAGCACTCGATTCCAAAGTACTACTTGCACTTTCAAGATTAATAAGTTACGTTGATTTAAATGGTCCAGGTTCATTACCAGCGGATGTTAAGATTGTTTGTAACGTTACTGTACCACCAAAAGTTAGTAAAGTTACAAAATATTTAATTCCCAATTATAGTGAAACATTACGAAATGAAAGCTTAATTTTTGATGAGTTACTGTCACCCAAAATTAGTTTACCATCATTACCTGCGAATATTAAAATAAATTTTGACTATTTAGAAACAACGCAAGAAAGTCAAACTAAAGAACATAATGGTTGGCTAAATGTAGACATGAATCGACAAGTGATTACATACCTGGATGAAATATCAGGGCCTTGCCATGATGAAGGGGCGCGATTTAAGGTTTCCTTTGATATACAATCACTTATGGATTTTTTCTCTATTACCTATTCAAAAAAAACCTTAAAGAAATTAATGAATATTATTAAAACGGCTGAAGTGCAAAGAAAGTTGATCGACTTCAAATGGAACATTAATCAAACACGATATCTAATTCTTAAAGACATGCTAACATATATAAAGTATAATACAAATATTGGTAAAAATCACATTGAATTGTTTGATGACATTTTAAGCAGCATACACGAAATCAGTGAAATTGGTGTCGAACATCCAGGCTATACATTTTTGTGCATCAAGGAAAATGAGTCCAAAAATGAAATGATAGTTTCTGAAATTACAGAAGGATCATATATCGTTAAACCTATGGCTGGACTATGTTCTGGCGAAGATGATTTATCGCCTGCATATTTAGTAGATATAGAAACTCTATTTTCATGTTTGGACACAAACACGCCCCTTCTCGCCAAATCCATATTAAAGGTTTATTTTAGTAGTCCTGACTTTTATAAAGTTTTAAATGATTTTAAATTTACGAACTATAAAAATCGAGGTTACCTCCTAGATGGTTTATTGCAATACCTGATCTGGCATGTCCCAATGGAGCAACAAGTTTTGCACGCTGTAAACACCGTCGTGAAGCACGTTCAGACTGATGGAATTGGAGCAGAGCCACCAGATATTACAACTGAATGCACAAAGAAGACGCCTAATATTACAAGAGAATCAACAGCCCCTCTAGTTTTGAAATTGGACGATAAACAGAGTATATCAATGCCTTATTTGTTTGGGACTGATTATGATAATCGAGAAGACTACATTGACAGTGAAGAGTTGAGTATTGTTATTCCCAGACCCTGTGTGGATGATGGTGAACAAAGCGAAGTTCTAACAGTGGATCTATCTTCATTGTTTGAAGCTGTAGAAAATACAGTTTCAAAAAAGGCACTCGAAAAGGTAATGGACATGGTAAATAAAATGGACGCTAAACAATATTGGTTTAATTTTGACTGGGAGGGTTACAAAAGTAAAGGAGAACTCTTAAAGGTTATGTTATCACTTTTAAAAAATTATAGTAACATAGATGAAGACGCTGTAAATAGCATTACGGAAGTGTATAATCATGTGCAATTACAAGGACCAGGAGAGCAATCACCCAATATCAAGTTTGTTTGCATAGTACATGATAATGATGGACACAATCCAAATAAATCACACATAGTAAATTCAACATCAGGTTATTGTGAAGATGGTGCCTCTCCAATATTGTCACTGAACATATCAACTCTGTTTAAAGCTATCAAACCCAAAATACCAAAATATTATAAGGTAATAACGAGCAATTTTTTTGGAAAACTAGATTTTTATAAAAAAATTCGTGACTTCAAATTTGAAGAATACAAGAGTCAAGGCCAACTTCTACAAGAGCTACTTGCATTTTTAATTACAGAGACTTCTCTAGATTTTAAAATAATGCAAGTGTTCTCAAATTTGATTCAGTATGTTCGTTTGGATGGTCCGGGTGCATTACCACCAACTATTCGAGTCACTTGTAATATTAAATCCACTCCAAAGAAACTCCAACTATCATCAATGCCAATCATAAAAACACATGAAGGTAGAGTAGAAACATTTCTTACTTTAAGCTCAAAAATAACATCAGATTATTTATCATCGACGATTAAAACACTGCCACCTAGAGTTTTAAAGGCAGATTTTAAAGGGATTTCATCTTCAAATACAGAGATTACGCCACATACTTTATCACAATCGATTATTTCTAAAACTCCATCAACTTTCAGTTCTGAAGTAGAACTAGCACCAAAGCTTCCAACAATTACCATAAATGAAAATATCACAGATACAATTAATCTCAAGAATACTTCCATCATAGCAATTCCTGAATTATGCCGAATAAAAGGTTCTTTAAACATGTCGAGTCCTATTTTGACAGTTGATATACCTTCATTAATAGCAGTTTTAGATCCAAAAATATCGGGTTCAACATTTTCAGAGTTAATTCAAATCCTCAATTCTTCAACTATTTCAACTTATGTCTCAAACTATAACTTTGACAACAATCCATCCCGAGGGCAACTTCTCAAAGACATTTTGAATTTTGCCAGGCACAGCCAACAGCTTGACATATCCCAACAAGAAATAGCTAGTAATATATTAACTCACCTTCAGCTCACTAGGGAAAGTTTACTTTCTCCTATTGTTAGATTCGTTTGTGAGGCCTATGAGGGTAAAACAGAAGTGACAGTTATTGCAGATGATTTTAAAAACGTGTCATATATGGCCCACACAAACCTAAACTACTGTGAAGATAAGTTATCTAAACTGGTGGCACCTGTGAAAACATTCAACATCAATTCATTATTCCAGGCATTCAAGCCATCCATGCCAAAATACCGCAGAGAACAAGCTTTATCATTATTTAGTAGCTTATCATTTCACAAGAAAATCCATGGTTTTAATATTAATGAATACCCGACAAAAGCAAGTTTTATTTTTGGGATGATAAAATATTTAGAAGAAAAACTTTCCTCAAATACAAAAATTTATTCAGAAATGTATCCCTATATTCACTTAGATGGACCTGGAAAGCTCCCTATACAGTACAATATTGTTTGTAACATTACAACTGGAAAAAAAAAACCTATGGATTCTTTCGAAAACATTGTTCACTCAAGAAGTACTAAAGTAACATTAGAAACTTTATCTCAAGCTGTTAGAGACCAAGTAGATAATCTTGAACTAACCATGCCTCCAGTTACAACCGAAATAAATGAAGAAACTTCTCAAAGTTTGGATGATAATAGTGATAGTGTGCCAGGCGACATAATAATACCTGACGAATGCCCTGAGGAGGGAACAACCCCTGTTTTAGTTGCAGACTTTGCATCACTTTTCCAGCCTTTAAATAAAAACATTTCTGATGAATCACTCAAATATGTTATATCGGTTTTTCATTCGCCCGAAACCCTTACACAGTTAAGAACATTCAATTGGACATCATATGCAACTAAAGCTAGTTTATTGGAACATATGATACAGTTTTTCATTAAAAATACCTCACAATCAGAAAAAGTTGTTGATATTTTGAAAAACATATTGCTGAATATAAAAACAAGTGCAGAAGGATCAGAACTACCATCACTCAAGTTTGTTTGCATTGAAACAAATGACACAGATATAGATAACAAAGAAGAAATTACTGAACCTGTACTATCAATTCCAACCTCAGAAGAATGTATCAGCCAATCTGGAATTAAGGGAACTAATATTTTAGAAATTAATATAATATCTCTTTTTAAAGCTTTGGAACAAACTGCTCCAAGAGTAGAGAAAGCAATTCTAATGGGGTTCATCAGTGAACCAGAATTTCATAATTTTATTACTGGCATAAAATTTAAAAATTTACAGACACGTAGTCAAGTTCTTATGGAAATATTGAATTCATTGAAAGCAAAAATGATCCCTGAAAAAAAAATTGCGGACTCTGTACATATACTCTCAAAATATGTAAAAAAGAAAGGGCCTGGATCACTTCCTCTTGAGACCAGCAAAACTTGCAAAACAATTTACAAAACAGATACAAGAGAAGAAAATCTCCTACCGATCAATTTTTCAGCAATAGATCCTATTGTGAATCCATGTTTTACATCTATAAATGGAGAAACATACCAAATTGATTTCCCATCTTTGTTTTATGCCTTATTACCTAACACCCCATCGGCTTCACTGATTACTATAGTTTCTTCTATGATAAAACAAGAGTTTCACTCACAAATGAAGAACTTTGATCCAACTATTTATAAAACGCGAGCAGAGCTCCTTAAGTCTCTACTTTTATATTTGGCTGAGCACAAAGAAACATCGGTTGATATTAAGCATTCAATTTTATCCATGCTTACATATATCAATTTTAACGAACTTGGTGCCTTGCCTCCGAATATCATCAAGGATTGTAACAAAATAGGATCTTCATCAGACACTTTGTTTTCTGAGGATTTACAAGGAAATCAATTTTTTGTATCAGAGTCTGGACATTTTTGTTCTGGATTTGAAACAGGCGTAGCCACAACAACAAAGGGTAAAACATTCTACAAAATAAATATAGCTGAGCTGGTTTCAACTCTCCCGCCCAATAAAACAGGCGAAAAAGAGTTTTTAATTAAACTTCTTACATCAACTAACTTTAATGATAAAATTAATCGATTGGACTTTAAAAATATTCAGACAAGAGCTGAGCTTTTGACTGCCATACTTTCTTTACTTATTAGGAATAGTAAATTTAGTGATAGGGTGAGTAAATATATAGAAAACATTATATCGTTAATTCATTCAAGTGGGTCTGGATCTCTCCCACCACATATAGAGTTTGGATGTAAAAATGATTATTTCAAATATTCAAATAATGACTTAATTTACATTTCAAGAGATGAGTGCTTTTTACCTCTTTCACTACTCAATAATGGCATGCTGTATAAATTGAATGTTACATCGCTTTTATTGGCTATAAATCAAAAAGCACCTAAGGATTCTCTTGAAATAGTTCGAAAATATCTCGAAGATGAGAAATTCCAACAACAAGGTTTCAATGTGATGTCCTACAAAACTAAAGGTGAACTGCTTTATGACATTTTGATTTTCTTAGCTTTGAGACCTAATATACAGTTTGAAAAGAAAACGTCTATTATGAAAATTGTTCCCTACGTTTTACGTGAAAATCAAGGAAAACTCCCACCCATAATAATAACATCATGTGAAGCCAATCTATCTGCCTCACTACCAGCTGAAATAAATAGTGAAGGCTTTTATCAAACTACTGTATCACCAGTTTTGGTAGAGTTTTCTAATGACACTTCTATATTGTGTTCTTCAAACAATCGCTCAATTATGATGAAAATTCCAGATGCATCGTCATTATTGCTAGCTCTAGATCCCAGCGCTCCTAAAATACATATAAACACAATACATGATAACTTAAATAAACCAGAGCTGTATACTCGTTTGAGTAATGTCAATATCAACAACTTTGAAAAACAAAGTGAGCTTTTGCAAGAACTACTAGTGCATATTTGGTCTGAACTATATGACGAAGTTTCAGATGCTGCAAAAATATTACTTCCCTATGTAAGATATGAAGGACCAGGCGATCAAAAACCCACGATTAAAACGGTTTGCGTAGACCAAGATACATTCACAATTGTCAAAGAACTATCTCTTTCAACTATTCCTGACAAATCTACGTGGGTTTATATAAGCGACAAAGGTTGTTCAATGCTAGGATCAAAAATTCCTGCTACAACAGTTTACAACATTAATACCTTGCCATTAATGGAAACACTAAGTTCGAGTTCAGAGGTGAATATGTTTTTCAACATTATAAATTTCCTAAATAAACCTTATGCTAATAAATATATAAATGGTATTAATATAGAAAGTTATGATTCTCTTGGTGAATTATTACGAGCTGCATTTACATTCTTACGATTTACTCCGAACCCATTAAACAATGAAATCAAAAAGTCCCTAAGTCATATAGTGCAATTGGTTCAAACCAATGATCTAGGAAAACTTTCAGTTCAACTAACACAGGAGTGCAAACTATTAAAACCAATAGATAAGCAAATCAATGTTGACGTAAATGTTCTACTTCATGCCATACAAAAAAATAATTTGGATGAAGAGACCAAGAAAGCACTTCAAGCTCTTTTAGATTTTATTGAGTCGGCAGATTTTAATATGAATAACTATCTACCTCAAATAGATTATGAAAAACCAATTTCAATAGGAGAACTTTTTATAAGCATTCTACTTCAAATGAGAGATAAAACCCCATTTGTTCGAAAATACATTGATTTGATACTACCATACGTTGACGAATCAAATGAAGGGGCCCAACTGGTGTCATTTGACACGAGTGGTCACATATACTATATATTTGATGATGACTATGGAAGTAGTCATAAATTACACAATTATTCAAACATTTCATATGAAATAGACTTTCTACAACTCCTTCTGGTTTTAAAACCAAACGCACCTAAAAATGAGGTAGCTTTGCTTTTTAAATTTCTTGGAAGCAAAGATATTAACCAATACTTAGAGGGGTTTAACCCTGAAGACTTTAAAACTAGAGGAGAACTTTTGGCTTCTATTATGATTTTTCTTAAAAACAAGTCAAGTACTTTATCAGTCAAATTGTTGGATGCCATTAACGTACTTTTAACATTTATAGATTATGATGGTATCGGTTCTCTACCTACTAATGATGGTAAGTTTCTAATTGTGAAAAATACAACAAAGACAAGGCTTCATCAGAAACTTGAAAAATTATATAAGTCAATTTCTATACCTCTACTCAATAAAGAGGGTAGGGTTGCTTTTGAAATAGTTTTCAAATATTTGGCTTCTACCAACATGACCTTAAAAGTGATTGAAGGACTAGACTCGAAGCAAACACCTGCTACACAGTTGAAACTAATTCTACTCAAACTACTTACATTTTCTGATAAATCACTCACATCATATATTAACATTTTATTAAAGATTTTAGAAGAAGAAAATAAAAACAATTCAAATACACTTCCTAAAATAGATTGGATTGAAGTACTCCATGTTATTCCTGACGAAGGTGTGCCAATAGAGGTCCTGTTTGCTAAAAAAGATCTTTACAAATTTTTAATGTCAGTTTCATTCAAAATGATCATGAAAGATTATCGTGTTGACTTGACACAAACAAGAGCAAAGTTCCTGAAAAATATATTATCTTATCTACGCACCAAACCTGAGATGCAAGTAGTAAAGGAATCAATTGCATATGTTTATTGGGTCATTAAAGAAGATGGCCCTGGTCTAATGCCAGTGAGTGAAGATATAATTTGGCCTGAAGAGGAAGAAGAAGCCCAAAGAGGTAAGAAACGTGCATCTGAACTCTTATATCAAGTTTTGGGCTTGTTGAAAAATGATGGAGCATTCGAAATTTTACAAAAACTTCAACAGCTATTTGACTCTTCTTCCAATCTTGATATGGGAACAACTTATATAGGGTATGATGTTATGGAAGAATTTCCACCAAAAGAAAGGCTGCTGGTAATTTTGAGAAGAATATACCACAATTATTTGCTGTTCTTGAGTGAGGATACTGCGCATGCCATAGATACCGTGTTCATGCAACTAGGAGAAAAAAGAGAGGAAATGGTAGACGCCACATTTATTCCTGTTGACTTGGAACAGTTAATGAAAGATGTGCTAGGGTCCTACTCACCACCTTTTATCCTTGATTCTGCTAAGAGACTTGTAAAATTGGTTGATATAAAACAAATACCCTTAGGGAAAGCCTTTGAAGATATGGTACCAAGTATTTTGAAAGTAAATGTACGCATTAGATTAGCTATTTTATTACGAATCATTTGGAGAGCTTATTCAAAACGTGAAAATGCAGAAGTACTTCATGTCACTCAAATGATTTACGAATATATACAACCTAGTAAATTAGGAACTGAAATGAGAGCTCAAGATCATCATATGACCATAATTGCTGCACTTGCAAGTTTAGTGAAATCAAAAGCACCACAGCGTGTGCAATTAGCCAAAAGAGTGACTATAGGTTACCTTACTAGTCAACAACATGCCTATGACAAAGCTCTTGCAAACCTTGTTACGTTAAATCTCTCTCCACTAGAACTTGTTGCTCGAGCTCTAAGAAGATTTAGAGAGCATCAACATGAAATGAATCCACAATTATGGACAGCTGTTTCTACCATTTTTGAGTATTTAAACGTTCCAGAGCATGAGTCGACAGAAGATATAACAGATGATAATTTTGATGTAGTTGAAGAGTTTAAAGATCTCGTCAATGAAGCTGGTCAAGATTCGGAGTCAGATAAACAGTTAATTGTAAGATATATTGTTGAGAAGAAAGATGATCTTACTAAATTATTTAGGGGTCAAAGAGTTCTCTTGCAGTACTCTTCCAGAGATAAAGTGGTTATAATACTTGAGAGACTCTTGAGAATTTACGGGAAATACTTAGACCCAAAAATTATAGATGCCTCAGAGCGAATTTTGAGAAAACTTGACGTATCTGAAGATGAATCATCTGAAGAAGTTCTCAGTGAAGATATTGATGTGGTCCAAATTTTGGATTCTGCTGTGGAGGAGTCAGCATCAAATGATGTATTAAATGCTAAAGAACTTGTCAAGAAAACATTAATAGAAAATCCAATGATTAAAGATAAGGCACTTGAAGGAATCATCATACAAAAGGGATTCAACAATCAGAGACGATGTAGTTTAATTTTACGCCGATTATACAGAAAATTTCATCATCAGCTAAACAAAGATATTTCACGTGCAATTCTGAAAATATTTGACTATATTAAAGCCTCGGTATCTAACTCTGCGGAAGATCAATTCCTAGGCAACTTCACATTTAACGGAATTTTTAATAAAATATTTCCCGATGATGAGGAGAACGACGATGTAATAGCTTCCCGAAAAATTGTGCTGGATTTCCTAAATGCAGGAACTGTAAGATATGAAGATATTTTGGAAGGCCTACATCTCTGGAAATTGCCCCTGGATACTCAAGCTGGACTTGTTTTGTACAGACTGGCTAAGCATGTCAATGTTACCAGCGAGCTTTCATCAGCTATAGACACGCTCATAGAGTCTCTTGATACAGACTTAGATGAACTAGCTGCAGAGAATAAAGATGAATCCGTTAAGCCTAATATACTTTTCGAAAATGTATTTGGAAACACTCGTTTGCCAGCTGAAGTTCAAGAAGCACAGGGGCTTGTGATTCATATTTTAATTTCTGGCAGTTCCTCAATCAAAGACATATATCGTGGTGTTGATTTCTCTGAGACGATAGATCCAAAAGATCGATTGGTGGCCATTCTCAAGAATATTCATGCTAAACGTGAACATCTAGGTCCTAAAATAAGTAACGCGCTAAAGATTTTGTCTGCTTTCCTTCATGTTCATTTAGGAGATGAAGACATTGATCCTTACACGTTTGATTTTGGTGGATTATTTGATATGACAATACCATCATTTGCACCTCAAAGCGTACAACGTGCTAAATATAAACTACTCAGAGCCATTAAAAGACGACCTGGTCCATTCAAAAAAATATTGGAAAAAGTGATTGTATTAGAAAATGAAACGGAACAAGAAACCACAAAGAAAATATTGAAAGCTATCATACATTATAAACGCCAACTATCATCAAAAATTCGTTTGGCAACATCTTTGCTGATTAAGTTTATTCATGGAGATCCTATAGAAGATATACTTGGAGAACCTTTAGAAAGTGATGAAGATGAAAACGAAAGTATTGATGATTTGATTTCAATTCGTTCACTTGATTATGAGAAAAAAACCAATGAAAAGAGAAGGTGGCAAAAAAGGAGGGGTGCCAGTGTGTTTGTAAAGGAAACAAAATCATCACAGGAAACAATTGTATCTTAATAAAATAATTAACTTACATAAAAAGTACTAATGAGCTGGTTTTTCCAAAGTCAATTATTTAATTCCTTGAGTATACAATTTGAGCTCAAAACTCAATCTAAATAATAATAATAAATTACTTGTGTATCTGACTAAAATTCAACTGAGTTTATATTTACCATATTTTGATTTGGTTTTTCAATAGTGAATATTTAGTCAAAATTCTGCTTAATTTATTATAAAAGTTATACATAATTAGTATGTTGAAGTGTAAAAAGAAGAAAATATTCGCGATAATTGAGAAATTTTTCTAAGGAAACAATTAAACTATATATAAAACCGACTCATGTTTTCGCTCAAACTAAATAATTTATATAGTTTATATTAAATTACGCATATAATTTAATATTTCGTTATATTAAGGGTATGGTGCAAGAACCAGTCTGATACCATATTTTATGAAATATAATTTTACACATATTAATATATATAAAAAATTGGTGAAAAATTTATTCAGTTGTGTAGCTCAATCATGAGAAAAACTTTTGACCGATTATGTGTTTGTAGCAAAACAAAGTTGTGTTGTTTCCCGTGGCATCTTTTTGCCGCAAATTTTAGTATGGTAATATAACTTTGGTTAAACAAAAGTTGATTTTTTGTTAAAATCATACAAATTCATAATTTTTTTAGCATAATTTTTATACCACTTATTTTTAATTTATGACTCGGTATACCTGTTTCACAACAATTTGTTTAATTTAATTTGTTTAGGAAAATAAGTATTTACAATACTGTATCATTATTTGTGAAACGTGGCCATGTTATAAGCAATTAAAAATTTATTTTACAAGCAATATTATTTTTTATACAACATAGCCCTGTATACATCTAAACATATATTTTAAATATATTATCTTTATACTTAAAAATATTATTAAAATCTTTAAAACTATATATATTATATATTTTTTACCCACAACCAAAAATAAGTAAACGACATGAACCAATTACTATAATACTATTATGGAAGAATTTAGTTTATCAAAATATTATAACACTGCAATATTTAATTGTTTCAAATAGTTGTGTGTGTGCGTGTGCGAAATATCAGGTCTTGTGTGCATTTTAAATTAAAATTTGAGGTATTAGTAAATATTTAATAAATTTCATGCAGTACTTTTTTTTTATTATTTGCGTCATCTATTGATATGAATATCTAATACATTATGAAGGTATTTTCTTATCCTGAAAAGTTGAGTGTTTTTTGCATGTCCGATTCTTGCACCAAGTCATTTAAATGTCCATAACAATCATGTTAAATGTTTCGAACTGGTTGAGTCAAATACTTTTAAACATTCTACCGTAGATATGAAAGAAAATTATATTAAGAATGGGATTGGGTGTATTATATATTAGACATTAAATGTTTTAAGCGCTGTAGTGGAGATGTTTAAGAAATAAATAAAAAGTGGAGTACAAAATTAATTAACAAACATATTGAAATGGGTACCAACTGTATCTTATTATATATACGTTAGTTTAGATGTTCTCCGAATAAATCTATCAGTATATAGACAAATTTAATAAATTCTAACATTAGCCAAGATTATTTTAGAAATTATGTCCTTATCTATTTATAAATAATAAAAAGTTAGTGTTCTCAAACTTCATCGTGCAGTGAATTAAATTCTGTCAATCATAAGATGAACTTTGAGACAAAAAAAACCATATTTATTCTGGAGGAAACACTACTCTTGAGATGTATACAACTTAGAAATCTAGTACTAGATTCCAATTTAAAATTTAAATAGCAGTCAAGCTGTATTCTTTAACTTATTAAATTTTTGCCACTAGCTAAAAGTAAGTCATTTACAGACTGACCCCTACTAATATACTTTAATTGGAAGTTTTATTTTCATAAAATATCACAACATTACAAGCATTATAAATTTAATTTATATGAGTAGTTATAATCATAATTTAAACATATATGCAAAGTTGGCCAAATTCTCTCAGAGGAGACTTGGCACTATAAACATTCATCTCCTCAATTTATTACAAAAGTATTATATTATATTTGGAAGAAGGTACAGGAAAGGTGGATAGAAACATATAAAAGGGGGACAAACACAATATGGCCTTTACAATGAAAAGGAAAAACACAGTTCACACTTTACACTGCTGCCAATGGACAAAGAGGTAATGGATGTCTCTTAAAGAAAATTGATCGTCACCGCCCAATCCCCCGACCTAGGTTTCATTCTATCGGAACTCATCAGGGAGGAGTGTGAAACGCGCAACGCAACTTCCTAAAAGAGAAAACCAAAAAACA
>CABEEJ010001936.1:57514-98672 GCA_901482245.1 Timema douglasi
TGTTTTTTGGTTTTCTCTTTTAGGAAGTTGCGTTGCGCGTTTCACACTCCTCCCTGATGAGTTCCGATAGAATGAAACCTAGGTCGGGGGATTGGGCGGTGACGATCAATTTTCTTTAAGAGACATCCATTACCTCTTTGTCCATTGGCAGCAGTGTAAAGTGTGAACTGTGTTTTTCTTTTCATTGTAAAGGCTATATTGTGTTTGTCCCCCTTTTATATGTTTCTATCCACCCTTCCTGTACCTTCTTCCAAATATAATACAATTACCTCATAAAAGGAAAAGAGGTTTTCCTTATAGAGTTATTACAAAAGTATTATAAATTATTATATTCAATAGTTGTTTGAAGTATGCTTATTAGGGTCTAGTAAATCAGCTTTGTTAAATAAATTGATTTTCAAAAATGTATATAGTATTCATAAAAAGTTTGCGAAAGTTCATGCTTTATCCTGACTACTTAAGCTCTACTGATCATATACAGTAGCCCAGTAGTGAGGTGTCAGGGTAGGCAGGATAAGCTCAGCTATCCCAAAAGATGATGAAATAAAAGAGAAAACATCCCTTTACATAAAACAGAAATCGAAAATTCAATGGTCAATTTTTAAAGCGTAGGCACATTTTAGCAAGTGCGTGAAGCGAATGTGTCAGTTCCTTTTGGCAAGATAAGCTGATACCTTTCTGCCTAACGCACCCGGAGAATCTTACCTGCGGGGAGCTGGAAGGGTGATGCGCGCGCAATTGTTTATCACAAGTCTCTGAAGGCAACAAGTAAGCCGGCTATCCCCAACTCTGAGTGTTACATTCCGAGTATTCAGAATGTGTTTCAAAGGTTTATTTCAATGTAAATTAGTAGTTTAGTTTTGTGACTGTGACTTGACTCTTATTATTTTATTGCGTTGTTTTAGTTCCAATATTATAATTTATATATGAGTAATGTTTTAGGATTTAGTGTATTTACCGTAGAAAAAATGGGAGATGCTGTTAACAACAGCAATGACTATTTCGGTTCAGTTGCCTTTTTGTTAAATAATTCTGCCAAGGATTTCTTTGTATTTTGAATGAAAATTGCATTTGAAAGGAAAAAAGAGCAAGACCAAAATTATAAATTTCACAGAAAGAATAGTAAAAAATAAAGATATTATTATTTATTATTATTAGTAGTAGTAGTAGTGTTACAGTTATAATTACAGAGGTTCATGGAATTGAATAATCACTATAACTTTATTGTGCTGTTTAAATGGATTAGTATTTTAATTGATAAAGTTACAAGTTAGATAACATAGCGACCGGTGTACGCACATGGTTATACAAAACAGGAAGTGGAAACATCATGAGTCAAAGATGCAAGTAATAGGCCTAACACACACATGGAAGGGGCGGAAACATTTGGAACTAATAATTCAAATATGACTATGTTGTTATTCACACAAGTAGTAGTAGTGGTAGTAGTCTGCCAGCACTGTATTATAATTTCATAAAGATCCCATTTTCGACTTGGTTAAGTGTGCCCCTTTATGAGTGTTGATGACTCAGCTTACCCAAAAATTATCATCACGCCTCGCCACTGGGTATAGGCTGCATTTTATAATGGTATATATATAAATATATACGGTATTTACAAAAAAAAAATAAGGGGGAAAGAGAGTTTATAAAAGGCTATGGCAAAGGTGGTTTGTAGGTTATTCCCAGGGAAAGCTAGGCTTGATAGATATGAGCTATAAAACAATAAACCTTCCTTTCCCTAGCAAACAAATCACAGGCACACACACACACACACACACACACACAATAGGAGGGTGGGTGAATTTTTGTGCATGGGCCTTAGAGACCAATTTTGAGACTAATTGGGAGGAAACAATTATTTACTAGTACATAATAGTTGAGTTCGGCTTGCCTTGGAAATAACCCATGAGTCCCGACTGAGGTATGCTATTTAAAATAAATATTATAATTTATAAGAGGGCACATTATATTAGTTAAGTTATTGTGTATATTTTATAAAATGATACATACATTATTGAAGATAGAATGTAAAATGATAGATATAGATAGTACATATATAAAATATGATGTAATATTGTTTTAAAAATGTTTGGTTCACTGTATAACAAAGACATTACTTTAAAATTCAATGTGCCAAATAACTCTTTGTCATTAAGGAACTGAAAGTTCCATAGCCGCCCGTACATAAGCTCGCCATTCAACCCTATCTTGAGACACCTCCATTCAATCCTTGAACTAAAACCGAACCTACTTTAAATATGTTTTTACATTAGCAGTATCCTCTCATCGACATATCTTTGCCTATCAATGGGTCTAGTTTCTTAAAGTTTCCTTATTAAAATTTGGTGTTCTAAATTTGGTATTTTATAAATAGTAAATATATTATTGGAAATATACCTTGTAGTTTAGGAGATCACATAATCAGGGGAAACTTAAGGGCCTTGCAAGCTGGTCAGCTGCCCAGGGTGCCAGCTCGACGGGGGGCGCCAAACAGAGCATGATCCTAACCTAACCTAATGTAGGCTGGGTGTCATAGTGGAGTTGCTAAGCATAACAATCATTCACTTTTTGATAATAAAATGAAATTTGACGTATTGGTATAGTTTTTATGGTGAATAAAATAGTATATAGTGTCACTATTAAAAAGTTTTATTACATCCACCAACTTGAAAAAATGATCACTTAAAACAATTTTTTGCAATTATCTCATCAACCAAACAAGTTCTTATAGTTTTCTTTATAATCCTTACCATTCTCATAAAAATTTCTCGGTGAAACGTCTGGGATATGATTACCATTTGCAGAATTTCCCTTCAAATTATTTCCTATCATGCCCAGGCTTCATTAGGTTTGGGGAAGTGGTGTAGTCGTAAATTAGCAGTGCCGTATCCACCCAAAGTTTAAGGTGGGTGATATGAACCCCCAACCACCGTAGGCAACAAAATTTCATAAACATAAGTGCCTTTAAAAGTTATTTGGAGCATTTTAATGGTTACTAAGGCAGTAACTCACAGCACTTCAGCTAAAATTCCAAGAATTCGCATAGCGTACAATAAATTTTATCAGAATTTATTGTATGAACAAAAGTTTTAACATAATATCGATATAAAATCAATTAGTTAACTTAGAATTGCATGGTATACAACCTTAATAAAAAAAATTTTTTTAAATATATTCCCATGAAAAGCAATGCCAGGTTTGGCGTTTCCACACGTTCCCACTCCACTACACGCCTGGTTTGAGGATTGTTCTAATATTTTTCGACTACACAGCGGTCATATAGGAGGGCACTACAAACCAATCCCGCCCAGGTACAAAATTTAGGATGGAGTTTTTCCAGGTTTTCAGACAGAGAAGGTAAAACTAGAACTGTGTATAATGTTTTCCCCTAGTACCTTAATTCCAATTTTCTCAGCCATCCATAAGCTCTTCTCTACATACCCGGCACTTGGGAATGTATTTTCACTGATACCTAGTGAATAATGAGATCCATTCACAAATAAATCTGGAAGAAATTTTGCTTACCCTGGTAACACACCCCTTTCCATATTTCGTGGGGTTTGTGGTAGAATTAACAAGTTATTGGAGTAACAAGCTGTAGTTTACAAGAAAATTCAACATATTTAAAAAATCATTTTAATATAGACTTACATACACCGAATAAGTTTCTATGTAGTTTTTAAACTGTAGTATCATAATCAAAATTAGAATTAATATTTATTTTGAACATATTACTTTGTCATGCTTAGGGATGCTATTCAATTTATGCACATTCACATTTTTTATTTGAATGCATTGACTTTTCATGTCCAATCTGTTATATTAATGAACCAAATATAATATTATTGTGTAGGCTAAGCAATATTTTCCTGCTTAACTTCAATAAAAAAAAAAAATATATATATATAAAATTGCTATCGAGTACTAAAATCTATCACATCAATGACTTCTTTTTAAGAATAAGCAGTCATTTTTCCAACAAAACTCACTAAATCCAATAATGAAGGTTCAAATTAATATTAATTTACATTATGCTTCTTAAAGTATAAGTAGTATGAATTAATGATTCATTCGTAAAATAAAAGGTATTTCACTGGTGTCTGTGTATGTATAGGCCTATGTGGAGCAATTTCAGATCAGAGTTATTCAAATGGAAAGCTACAATTAGAGAGCATTAAATTTCACCATTTTTAAACACAACAAGGAAACTTGTTGATGTTAGGTATTTAAGCAAAGATCGTTCAATGAAACCACACTAATACCTGTTCTGAATAAATAATTAAATTAGACAAACTCTTTGATATTAATAGGAATTAGGAGAGGAGTAACAATATAATTTTGATGTTTGAAGTAAAAAAACAGAAGTTTATGTTCTAAATTGCTGTATCCATGTGGCATACTTGGCCACATCAGTGTAGACAACAAATTGGTTTAGATCACAAGACCATGTGCTGCTGTCTAGGAGAGAAAGGCTGACTACGCCTCTGAGATACCAGCGTTTTCCTGATCCTGTACCATCTGGGAGGGGAAGAATGAAACCACTTCCACTGTCGCCATTACATGGACCAGTTCCTGACAATATATACAAACACGCTTTAGTATTTATGTGGATGTAGTTTCTACCCTATGCTGCCCTCTGTTACTTATAAGCTGTACTAAACATAAATCAAAGTGTGTTGCTTGTTATGCCATCTAGCAGTCTTATGACAAACTAAAGTCATCTAAAACGTTTCCGTTTTACTTATTCTTTATGAGCATAATAATTAAAACTTAATCCTCCACTTAGAGATACAATTCAGATTTTTATTTTGGGCTGTTTGTGTGTAAGGTGTCAGAAGAGAGTTTCTTCCAAGGAGGTACAATTCAGGATTTCGGAGATATTCCAATTTTTAAAAGAGATAAATTCAGGATTTTTATTTGGGCTGTTTGTGGCAAAAGTATCTTCCAAGGGGATACAATTCAGTTCCCCCTGCACAAGCAGTGTGCACAGGCACTGTACAATCAGGTCTGAGCAATAATATAATATACACTAGGCACACAAATTATTTTCAATATGTAAGGTAAGAGGTCTGTAAATAATATGAAACTCAGGTGAAATAGTTCATTAGATTACACAATTATTCTGCAACAATAGAGTATGTTAATATAAGTTGTTCAAAGACATAACGTAAGTTAAATGAATCAAAAGTAGACTTTATTACCATTACGTGATCCAGCGCAGAATGTTCTATTCGATGTTAAGAAAACAAAATCATTCTTGCTTCGGAGACATTCCTCTTGTGTCACAATAGGTATCTGAGCCATTCGAGGCTTTGGAGTTACTTTGTTTCCATTTTCATCCCTGCCCCAGCCAACAACCTGCAAATAAATAATTCTTACATATTTATAATTCAGTTGGGGAAAGTCATAATATGCTATATTACTTTTTCTCGATTTACGGTTTTAGGTTGAAATGTGTAGCTGCAAATTGTTTCTATCCATTGTATAATACATACCTGTCATAACATGACATGTGACATACATACTATTTTGTACATACGGTATCATCCCACACTGAATTTACCTTTAAGATCAGTGTCCACTAGCTTGGTGGGGCTGGGCGGAGCGGCACGGCGCGGACAAAACGGCCCTCAAACAAAATGCATATAAATGAACGGAGTCTTGTTCATTATAAGGCCTATTCTACACTAGCGGTTAAAACGCTAGCAACCGCGCCTTTGAATGAAACCCTTGTTATCAAGTTAGAAAATAAGTTTTGGTCAAGACCAGCATTTTGACTGCTATCTCTGGTGGCGTTAAAATCACCTAGTGGTAGAAACGCGAATCAAACTACACCATGCGTTAACAGGCAGTTGTGCCTCAATGTCACAAGATGTCTTTCAGCAGTAATAATAAAGACTCTTCCTCAAGATGGTATCACATTTTGCAATATTTTCATTCACTAAATCAAGTAGTTTATCAAATGAAACCACATACATTCTATAGTACAAAAAATAACTTATCTGGGTACATTCTGTGATTTAAAAACATAATATGAAACTGTCCTGTTGAGAGACGATTCGATAATGTGGTGTGAGTCCACCAACGTCTCTTTTGACGATTTTTTTTTTGGTGAGTTTCCTCCAACAAAATAAGTCCCGCAATACTGCCGGCCTGTATAATGTCCATTTTTAAACCATTCTGCACAAGTGAAAGCAACAACAGCGGCATTTAAACCGCTCATGTAGAATCAGTAGCGTTATGGTAGCTGTTTAACAATTGTGTTTTGACATTCAGGTGTAGATTCAAGAGTTTGGGGGTGTAAGCTAACGGCAAAACCTCCGTGATTTAACCACTAGTGTAGAATTGGCC
This sequence comes from Timema douglasi, assembly GCA_901482245.1. Taxonomy (NCBI): domain Eukaryota; kingdom Metazoa; phylum Arthropoda; class Insecta; order Phasmatodea; family Timematidae; genus Timema; species Timema douglasi. Next base: position 63,869 of record CABEEJ010001936.1, read on the forward strand.
TTATAGTGGACGGATCTCTTCTTGCAAGCTACGCGTCATGCCTCACTGCACAGGTCCGCCCCACCGAACTAGTGGATGCTCTCAGTTTGAGAGTGAAAATTAGGAGAAATAAAAATTATTATTAAGCTCAAAGGTGGCAAGATGGTGGCAAAAATAAAAACATAGTCCAATGATTTAATTATAATGTGTTAATTTTATTTTACCACTGCGTCTTAATACCTGTTCAGATCAAACGCATAATTTACTAAACACACTAATGAGTTAGGGATGAGAAAGGTTTAATTTAGAGCAAGTATATCTGCATTTGCGTGGCGGCAGAATGGTAAATCACTTTGGAAACACCACCCTAAGTACACCCGACCGGGATTCGAACCCGAATCTCCCTGTCATTGGCAGTCTAGTCTAACACAAGAGTGACGTCTTATAGACTTGCGGCCACCGAAGCAGGCCATGTTCAATGTTGTGATCTAAAATGGAGTGGAGATTCAAATTATGACACATCCTAAAAAAAAGACCCGTAAAAATGGTGAGACGCGATAAAGCGAAAAGTGCCATAAAAAGATGGAATTAAGTACTTTTTCCTTTAATAGCTTTTAGATATGATTTACAATGTTTTTGAAAACAAAATAAAATGAAATTGTCTGGTTACACGAAATCCTCCTATAAAACGAAATAACAACGCGTTTACAAAAAATCTTTAAATAAACACGAAATTAAGAAAAAAATAAGCAGAAATTTTGACCATGCTGTAATTTAATTAGTATTTTGTTGTAGTGTAAGCTAACTTTAGGCTACAAAATCGTGAAATATGCAGATAAACTTGACAAAGAAGTTTCAAACAAATATTTAAAGTTTCAATAAAAAAATTAATTTTGTATACATTGCCTCAATATGTAAATAATACTTAAACACCTCAGATAACATGTAATTTTGAATAAACATGAAAAAATACAGAAAATTAAGATTTAAAAAATGAAATTTAACTAAAAATAAAACAATTTTTATGGGGCTCTACCTATAAATCATAGAGTATGTAGGCTAGTGGTGTCTTGTGGCCTAAAATATGTCCGCGGCTAAGCTTCATTGGTTGTCATGTGATCCAAAGTGTCAGCATCTCTATGGATTAGAATATGGATTGCAGATGAATGGCGTTGAGGAAGGATTTTGGCCAGATACACAGATTAAGGGAAAAGGGTTCTTCATGTGATATATGGATTCAAAATGGGAAACTTGTATTACAAAGTTCATTTGAGTAGTTCTATGCAACTGTGTATACAGAAACACTTTATGTTCCCTTTAAAGATGATTTATAAACCCAGCTTACGGTTCCAAATTTTCCAACTATAGGTCCAAGATTTGGACTGCGGTCCCACAAGCAGATGGGCTGGATAAATGTGTTATACACAATAGATCTTTTCATCACTAACACAGCCAAGTCAGCATCATATTTGTAAGAGTCATAGTCAGGGTGAATAGCAAGTTGTTCTAACTGAAAAAAATGTATATATATATATATATAATGAAAATGGAGTGAGGTCCCTCCCCTCCCCCAAAATAAATATTATCAGACTAATTTTTTGATCAGATAATTAAATTTAGTAATTAATAAAAATGTCATTAGAGCCTACTTTTAGAACTTTACATCTAAAAATGTAAATGATCCCTCCCTTTAGCTATAGAATATTGGTTCTGGCGAATTTAATATACATTTTAGGTTAAGGCTTTTATAACTTTGAGGGGATAACAATTTAAAAGTAGCATGTAAGCTGCTGTTTTAAAACTAATTCTATGGTGTTATTACTCTATTAAAGAAGAAGCTTAATAAATAAATGGCTTATCCAATTTATCACTTTTGTTTCTTAAAATAAGTTATAGTTAAATTTAAGTGACTCAAACAAATGATCCAATGACTATACTACTGAAATAATGTGAAGGGAGTGAAACTAAATAGATTGCAACAATCAAAGAAATAACAATGTCATAGATGTTTTTATTTGTAGGTATTTAACGTCCACTTTCTTAACTGTCTGATTATATCAGCATAAGCTTATAAACATACTTATATCTAAAACAGACACAACATCCAACCACCGGCCTGAGAATTCTTCACTTTGAAAGGGGAAACCCACATTTCACCAATGATATTTTTCGGCCATACCGGGAATTGATCCCGAGACCTTTAGCTCAGTAGACAAATACACTACCGAGTGAGCTAAGGTTCCATACTGAAATATTATTCTTTTTTTTTTTTTTTGCATCCTGTCATACTACTCATCCTGAATATCCACATATTTATACTAATAGCGTAGGGGTAAGGAGGGAAATTTGTTGAGTAAATTTACCTACATTTGCCAGGAAAGAAAGTGGAAAACCACTTCCACTATCCACTATCCACCTCTCCCACTTCAAGGTCACCCATAATGGGAAATAAGAAGAAGCTCAACTTCGAACAGAATAAAGCCAACGTTCTTAACGATCATTTAGAGGTACAATTTGTTCCAATGTGCTAGTAGAAAATGTTTTTAAAACTGTTCATGAAACATTCATTGCAAAATTCATGTTAATAATCATTATTGTTGAGGTTAATTCTCAAAATAAATTAAAAAACTATTTATAATTATTTAGTTTTTTAGGGAATTCATTTTAGAGTCCTGCATTTTTAGATCAATCTTTCTTATGATAAATTGATACTAGTTCTTTTTCATGAATTTTATAAAACAATTTGAAAATAAAATAATTTTATTTATTATAAACCCTTTACTAACTATAGTTTGATTTAAAAATGCATACAACTAAAGCAAAATGTCATTACCATTAATTTTAATGTGAAATAAATTCACCTTTGACATTTTATGACTTTTTAGACACTCCATTGTGAAGGCGGCATTATTTTCATGGCTCATGCATTTAAATTAATTTATTATGTTTGATACCATTTATTTTAAAAATAATTCCTCAGTGCTGTTTAGTTGGTGATTTCAGCCTTCTCAAAGTCTAACATTAACTATCTAGTAGTTACCTCAACTTGCTGAGCATCCTGCTCAGAAAACTTTTTTAAATTGAATCTGCCTAAGTACACCACAAGAGTTTCGATAGTGAGCTCAACTCTTTCACGGTACCGAAGACAATGAGCAGCTGAAACATACAAACACATCATTTAATAAAGCCCTCATAATTTGGCCAACATCAAACACTAAAACATTTAAAATATTTTCACAATTCTGGTAAGTTTACTGTAACCATCTCTTGTGTTCGATGGTCATGTAGCACTGGCTCTATATCACTGAGAGTTATATATAAAAATCTTGTATTTGTTTGGCTCTTTACTTCCAGATCATTGAAATTGGCTTTTATAATAGATATCGTATCAACATCGACAGTATAAGCATATTATTTGATCAAAATATCATGTTTTATGTATTTTACTTACTCGCAACCTTTCGAAGAAATTACATTTGTATTTATATATATATATATATATATATATATAAAGCACCACGTCTTAGTAACCATTCAGGTTATATGCTTGTCTACTAATTACGCTAATGGGTTATGGATGAGTAAGATAGAATTTAGAGTAAGTGTACCCCCATTTGCGTGAAAAACTATTTAGGAAAAACTACCTAAGTAAATCCGACCGGGATCGAACCACGATCTTCCCATCATCAGCAGTGTAGTCTAATGTGTGAGTATCACCTTAGACCACGCAGCTATCTAAGCGCGCCAGAGGAAATATTGTGACTGTCAAAAAAAAAAAAAAAAGAAAAAAAAAAGAGCTCGAGAATATGAGGGATGCTGATGTTTAATGATCCTCTGAGCCCAAATAAGTGCTCTTTTAAATGTTGTGTTTGTTACTAGGACTAGAGGCGAAAACATTTTACAAATTGGGTTTTCATCAAATTTCCCAAACGAGTTTTTGTCATTATTTATTTATCCAACCCTAAAATTAAGTAAGGGAGAACAGAATAAATAAACAATCTATTTTCTCAAAATCATCTTTAGAAAATTTGATTAAAATTCTTATCTAGGGACTGTTTAACGTTACAGACAAAATGGTGCATTTTGTTTACCCATCAAAATGACTTTCAGGATAGTTTACAATTATAAGTTGAAATTTTCAAATTTGATCTTATCTCTTCAACTCTTTGAAATAAAGAATAACTTTTCATTTAAAAGTTGTAGTACCCACTCCTAAACTTAGATGTTTATTTGAAATAATAATTGTTTTATAAATCAACATTTTCCTAGTTAAAGGCAAATATATATTTTTAAAACAGATATTTGGGGAGTGGGTAGTCGAAAGTGTACAGAACAAATAATGTATTTCCCGCATGTTCATTGGTGATATGTGAAGTATGACCTGGAGGGACTTTAACATCCAGTTCGGTCACCTGTATGTAGACTATTAGTTGCTCCAGTGGCACAGGGCATTGCCTAGGGTACACCATAGGAGGTTGTCCACACACCATACCCGCAATGAGATTATGATAAGGGTTATGGAGTTGTGGAGTCTCTTAACCTAACTTGAGTCCAATTTACCAAACCCTGGTAACCATTGGAAAAAATACTCAAGGTACCAGCCGGGAATCGAACCCGGGACCCCTAGACTTTTAGACAGGTGCACTAACCACTATACCATGGAGGCGGTTAGTCATGAATTAACAGTGGGGGACTGCATATTGTGCCTGTACTAGTTCTAAGTTAGATAATAAGGCATATGAAACTATGAAAGACCTAGCAAGCCGGTAGAAAATATATGTATTGAATAAAAAAGTGACCAAGGCCACAGACTGGAAACAGTAATGGATGTAAAAAAATATCCAAGAGTTTTAAGTATTATTTAGATAAAGGAGCGAGAAAATCTGTCCGGTACAGGGTACTATTTATTTATGAAAACTTATTTTTTTTATATTCTCAAAATATTTGTACCTATCTATTTATATTCATAAAAGTTTTGCATTACTATATAATTGTTTTTATATCGTTTACTAACCCAATGAAGATAAAAATTATGTATTCACAATATTATAATAATTATAATAGTGTGAGTAACTAGCCCCTAAATTGTTTAGGGTCTAGTTTTATGTGTCTAGCTCAATTCTTAGTGAAGTAGCACGCACTTTTAATTAAGCTTGCAAAGTGTGGGCTTAAAAAAAAGACAAATATACAATATCAGGGGTGGATCCAGGACTTTCATCAAGGGGTGACCACAAATTGGAAATAGTTCATGATGATGATGATGATGATATGGTGATTTGGCTAAAGAGAGTACATTTTATTTAATTCTACTCTAAGTAAGGTACTACTGAAAAGCAAATAGTTTATTTTCACTTTCTGAGCCGACTGATCTATGAGCGAGAGCAAAAGGTCCTACAACATTTGCCGGGAAACGGGAAATGCAGATTGGCCCGCCGATTGAAAGTCAAACTACTGCATCACTGGATAGTTCGTACGGTGTGTAGAGGTGCCTGAACTGGAACGGCAGAAAGATCTTCAGTTTCTTATCAGTGGTGGGGGAAGATGCAAGCAGAGTGTTACTTGGTCCTTAGCACCACCAACATTGTGTTTTTACAAGGGAGAGCAAGCTTACCCTCCAGCGGCGTGCATCCCCCACTCTAGACCCGGTATCTCTCCCTCCAAGCGCCACCAACATTGTGTGTTTACAAGGGAGTGCAAGTTTACCCTCCAGTAGGGTGGGGTGAGTCCCCCACTCTAGACCCGGTATCTCTCCCTCCACCAACATCGTATGTTTACAAGGGAGTGCGAGCTTACCCTCCAGCGGTGTGCGTCAATCAATCTAGACCCGGTAGCTATCCCTCCAAGTGCCAACAACATTGTGTGTTTAAAAGGGAGTGTGAACTTACCATCCAGCAGTGTGCGTCCCCCACTCTAGACTCGGTATATCTCCCTCCACCAACATCGTGTGTTTATAAGGGAGGGCGAGCTTACCCTACAGCGCCGCGAGTCCTTCACTCTAGACTCGGTATTTGGCCCTCCAAGCACCACCAACATTGTGTATTTACAAGGGAGTGCAAGCTTACCCTCCAGCGGCGTGCGTCCCCCACTCTAGACCCGGTATTTCTCCCTCCACCAACAACGTGTGTTTACAAGATAGTGCAAGCTTACTCTCCAGTGGCGTGAGTCCTTCACTCTAGACCCAGTATTTGGCCCTCCAAGCACCACCAACATCGTGTATTTACAAGGGAGTGCGAGCTTACGCTTCAGCGGTGTGCGTCCCCTACTCTAAACTCGGTAGCTATCCCTCCAAGCACCACCAACATCGTGTGTTTACAAGGGAGTGCAAGCTTAACCTCCAGCGGTGTGCGTCCCCCACTCTAGACCCGGCATTTCTCCCTCCACCAACATCGTGTGTTTACAATGGAGTGCTAGCTTACCATCCAGTGGAATGTGCCCCCCACACTACACCCGGTAGCTCTCCCTCCAAGCACTACCACATAATGGCTGAGTTGCTTTTGACCTTGAACATTGCAGGTGGCCGGATGACATGTTGGCTGGGAGTGACTCACACCTCTTCTCCCCTCCACCCAACAGCAGCCGATATCTCGCCAGTTAACATTTGCTTGACTTATTATTCGTGCATTATTTGTAGTAATAATAGAGTGCTTTTCTTGTAATTAACCTATTAATGGTTTATATTTTAATAATAATTAGTTTTAAGTAATATTGACATGATGTACTTTTTCATAATTACTAGACTTAGTCCTATTCTAACTTTAACATTTTTTTTAATCTTCACTGAAATACATCAATATAATATATATTATAAAATTACGTTTCACTCCCACCCCCCCAACTTTTAAGCTACAAAAGTATAGTCTAATAACGTTCCAAATTACTGTCCGATTAAAATAAATATCTGGCCCTTTAAATATTATTATTTTTTTGGAGTGGACTGCTTGGATAACTAATTGAATAGCCCTGGACTACACTAAACAGTCACCACACCTGGATATAAAGCTCAAGTTTCTAGACCATTGTAATCCATGTTTATCATTTTAGTACCATGTTATACAGGTTACACAAATATATAATAGCGCTAGTGGACTTTGTTTGGTTTGGGAAGGTTAAATTTAGAGGAAGTATACCATATTTGCATGGAGGAGTGGAAAACCATTTAGGGAAAATCTACCCTCAGTATAACTGACCGGGATTTGAACCCCAATATCCCTATCATCGACAGTCCATTCTATTTCGGGAGTGACGCCTTAGATCTAGGAAAATCTTTTGTCTGAAGGGCTGCATTTATAATTTTAATATAAGAATGTAGATGCAGTTTACTCTACATACAAATATTTAGAGAAAGACAACATAAAATAGATTAAAACAAGATATAAAGAAAAGTGATTTGACAATAAAACATAACTTGATTAAATTAATGCATATATATATATGTGTATATTTCATCATTATTTTAAGGCAATTGGCCCTTTTCATTTGGCGTGGAAATGCAGAGCCATGGGAACAAACGGCTATCTTCAAGAATTTTTATTGTTTTGGAATTCTATTTTCGGAAATGGTTTGTTCAAGAATAGAATCATGTTGAGTAAGTCATACTTTTTATATACACACCTCGTNAAATGTAACACATAATAAACATTGATACATTATCTTAGAAGAGGCGTTGAAAATATTAGTATAAAAATTTCGCCTGTTTTCAAGAAAACTGATATTTCCAAACATAAGCTTTTTCCGCAATACCTATCTGGTAGCTAGCACCATCTACAGTTTCCGTGATCCATCTGTTCTTGTTGGTGCGGAAGGATACTTTGGTCGGCTGTGAAGCCACACCACACCTTTCACCCTCCCGCCCACCATCCCACAAAATAGGTTTTAAACTTGCACTCAACAGGGCTAAGGGCCTTAATGACAGGCGTTAATTTAGTAGTTTAGATTTTTAAAGCCACTTATAAAATAATGTTTATTAATGGGCTGAATAGAAGTAGTGTATACTTCTTTTTGAAAATATTTTTTTAATTTTGGTAATTTTACCACTAAACACTTTTTTTCTTTGATAGATACTTATAGCTTGTGGGCCACATTACAATATAAGATGATCCACCTGCGATTCACGGGCCATATCTTGCCCAGGGCACAGACAAGTAAATACCACCAGATCCTCAGCCTTACGGAAGTTTTACTGCGCTCCTTGATCCAGGTTGAACCAATCAACATTGGGGTTTGCTAGTGTCAATGCTCAGTGATGAAAGCACTTCCAATGGGTGACCTGGTGGCCTAGGTGTAAGGTGTCAGACTTCTGTGCTGGGGTCCGGGGTTCAATCCTCGGTCCCGGCACAGATTTATCTGATTACCAAACACTTCCTTCACCTCTGACAAGATGTGTATTAATCACAACTTGTGAATGTGGAGAATGCCAGGGTTCCACTGTGGTTTGGATTCCACGTTAAACTGTAGGTCCTCCATTTCATCTCACAATCACCCTACCATTACACATTAGCGTAAGTGCGTACAACCCGAACGGGTAGTAAGACGTGGTGCTAATAATAATAATAATAATAATAATAATAATAATAATAATAATAATAATAATAATAATAATAATAATAATAATAAAGCACTTTCAGATGTGCAGTTGTTAAACGACTTACTTTTAACATGTTCATCATAAAGAAACCACTGTAATCATAATGTTAAGTCTCCATAAGCTCTTTGTGAGGTAGGGGTATGTTGGAACGGGTACCTACCTGAACCTAGCTTCGTGTAATCTGGTCGATTGACTCTAGACCTGAACCTAGCTTCGTGGAATCCGGTCGATTGACTTTAGAAGGATATTTGTCTAATTCTCTCTAGTGAAACTATGTTTAAAATAAGATTTTTATTAATGCCTCCTGATGCCATCTAGCGACACCCATGTTAAAGACTCAATCTTTCTCAATGAGCGCAGCCATTTTAACTTGGAGGATGTGGGTCTGGTGAATGCCTTGTTTGTGGCTCTAGGCTGGATTAGAACATTCGGCCACCAAAGAGGGTTATGCCATATTATTACACAGTTAATTTGTTGATTATTACATTAAAAGGTGTATGGTTACCTGTTACAATGTGTTTGTTGTTGATCAAGGTACCACTACACCAGAAGTCGATTCCACCTAAAGTGTTGATGGTATACAATGCAGCCAACCAAGGCCAATCTCCTCTTTCAGTTTCTACACCACTTCGTATGAGATGATTAGGAATGATAGGCTTCCCGCAACCTTCTAGAAACAAACTATCAGCTTCTGTAGGATAATATGCTAGCTGTTTAGCTTGTCGATAAATTTTGCCAAGAAATAAGTTCTTCCATTATACCATTAAATAGTAGTCCTACAACTTGATTCAAAGATTGAATCTACCATTGTATAGAAATGTCCTACAGCTGTACAATATCAAATTTTTAGTACTTCTAAACCAATTAATAAATGTCCACTTATCTTTTTTCCCCTTAAAGAATCAAATATCCTTATGACAACTTGAAATGCTTAGCTTCTATTCAAACCCAACCCTCAGAAATAAGAAACGAGAGATACATTGTTCCCAACAATATAAACACACTTTTTACCATGGTGAACCAAAGCTTATAGCAAAACACTTGATTACTTATTACGATCAACCGCTGTGTTCAAAGTTGCCTTTCTTTCTTTTCTAAAGTTTAATTTCCAATGGTTTTCAATATAATCTGTTACACAATGCAACAAAATGACAATAAACATTATTTTAAAGTCTTAAATTACAAATAATATTTACAGTTTTGAAACTAAAGAATGTTTGATACTCAAAGCCTCTATTAAGTTATTCATTTTCTACAAGTTGTTTTTTTATTAAATTATAGTGAATAAATGAATTAACCCAATACATCTTAAATGTTAAATAGCTTTTGTTTATCTAATTTTTAAACAATTTTATATAATAATATTGCTTATTTAATTTTTAAAAAATTTGATATAATCAAATGTTTATAAATTGTATTACAAAAAAATAGTATCGAGTTTATAAAAAAGTAACTTACCCTCATTATAACTGGTAGATGGTTTTGCTGATGTCAATATCAATCTCTCTGTTGTGGTTGGTTCAGAAATATTGCGGGTGAATGGATCATATCCAGACTCTATGAAGCTTTCTGGAGGTCTTGTGGGCCATTTCTGTGAATTTATTTTTATGATATTCATTGTGTGTAGTTGGCTACTGTGCCCAGTAAAAAGAGAAATAATTTCCAAACCATGTTATGGTATTTTTGTAATAACTTGAGTCTTTATAGATAATAATAATATTGCGCGTCTGCGCTACATCATCCATAGCTCAGTTTGTGGAAAGCTTAGCCAGTACTAATGTACCGTTGCCCAGGGAACGTCCGAATGAACTAATCATACATCTTTTCCTTGGAGGCTCTTTCCATATCATGATGAGATGAGGGATAGTGAGTGTGAGGTTGTGGAACTAGTGTGAACTATTAAACTTAACTTAAGCCTAATTAACTAAAAACCTGGTGACTGTTGGGGCAATTACCCTTTTGAGAAAAAATACCCAAGGTACCAGCTGGGAAACAAACTCGGGACCCCTAGACTTGGAGACAGGTGCACTGACCACTATACCAAGGGGTCGGTTACTTCATACTGTAGTTTATGAAGGCCAATACATATGTTTGATTAAAAGTAAAGTTTATTACTCATTCGGTAAAATGGCACTATACAAACTGCTAGACAACAAACTGCTCGATAAGCTATAAAAAAATATTTGGAAGGCTGGGTGGGTCAAGTGGCCGACACGACTTGGACCAACTGCTAGACAAGCTCATATATAAGAGTACAAAGTGATAGACAACCAAGCGATCGACACAAGAGAACCAACCTGTAAACAGACCTACTGATAGACACGCAGAAACAAGATGGACCAAGTGATTGACACGAGCTGGGCCATGTGATAGACAAGCTCCCATTGAAGAGGACAAAAGCCAAGCGACTGACACGAGAGGACCAATTGCTCGACAAACATCGTGATGAATCCAGTTAAGAGTGGCTCATGTGACAGACAAGTTATTTCAAAACTAACAAAGTTATAAACACAACAGAAGTGGTTGAAATGTCAGTTATGGACCACTTTCTCCTATAAGGTTAACATTGATCCACCACATGAATGGGGTGGATCAATTTCTCCTCTAACCTAACCTATCATTAACAGGCTTTTATTTACACAAGAGTACCTTATGCCCCTGTATTTGTCATTCTGCCCCATGCAGCCCCCTCCTTCCTTGAGTCTAGATTCCAGTCCCCATCCTGTACTCTTACCTCCTTTAAGCCATTCAACTTCCTGTATCCATCCTGAGCAAGAGGTAGTCTGGCTCAATCATGACTGTGTTGATCCCACCCATCATCTTACCACCCACCCCGCTTACCAGCCGGTCCTTAAACTTTAACAGCTTAGATCTTGTACCTTAAACGATATGTTCTTCCTGCTCACCACACATCCCTCAAAATATTCTGAAATTGTTTGAAATGATACAAAATAATTATGCCTCATTCTCCACCCGACACCTTAAACGTTGAGCCCATTCATCCTTTAACTTGCACATAGAGTGTCTGAACAGGGGACACTTTCTCTTTAAATCTGTCATGACTTGTCTGCCTGCCTTAATCATGTCCTCTTGTGTTGACCGCTTGGTTGTCTTTCACTTGGTCCTCCTATACACGAGCTTGTCTAGCAGTTGGTCCAAGTAGTGTCGGCCACTTGACCCACACAGCCTTCTAAATAATTGTTTTCATTTTGTTTATCGGTTGGCTGTCTATCACATGGTCCTGCTCGTGTCAATCACTTGGTCCATGTCGTTTCTTCGTGTCTAGCAGTTGGCTGTCTACCCCTTTGGTCCTCTCATGTCGGCCACTTTGTTGTCTATCACTTTGCCTGCTCCCCGTTAAAATATGTAATATATAGTTGTATTTGTTGTATATCTGACAATAGCTTTTTCAGGATTTCCATTAGTACTTTAATTATATTTTTTAGCACCCATTCGGGTTATATGCCTATGTACTAATAATACTAATATGCTAGGGATTGGGATGGTTAAATTAAGAGGAAGTGTACCCAAATTTTCGTGGATAGAGTGGAAAACCATTTAGGGAAAACTACCCTCGGTACACCCGGCTAGGATTGAACCCCAATCTCCCCGTCTTCTGCAGTCTAGTCGATTGCGAAAGTAGTGCCTTAGGCCATGCAGCCACCTAAGTGGGTATAGTTAGAAATTCAAGGCGTTATTTGTCACCAACCAATAAGCTACTAGGCCTAGTCGAAATAAACTTTAAATTATGGACATGATCCAAAGGTAAATGTACTATATAGGCTTACTTAGTCTATGGAATTAGGAACTTGAAATTTCATTGCCGCACTTACAAAAGTACATCACCTATCCCTATCTTGAGCTAGTTCTATCCAGCCCACCTTATTACACCATATCCCTATCTTAAGCTAGTTCTATCTGGCCCACCTTATTATACCCTATCCCTGTCTTGAGCTAGTTCTATTCAGTCCAATTCATTACACACTATCCCTATCTTGAACTAGTTCTATCCAGTTACATTCTATTACATCCTATTACATCCTATAGTTCTATCCAGTTACATCATTACATCCTATATTTTTAAGATCCATTCTAATGTTATCCTCACATCTGTGCCTAGGTCTTCCCAATGATCTCTTTCCATTGTGTTTGCCAGTCAATACCCTGAACATGGTTCTAGATTCTCCCATTCACGCTGCATATCCTGCCCACAGTAATCTACGAGACTAGAATATCCTAACAATGCTTGTGATGAGTAGGGGGTATGTAACTCATAATTATGTAACCTCATCCACTCCCCAGTAGTCTCATTCCTTTTTGGACTAAATACCTTCCTAAGCACCTTGTTTTCAAACACCCTAAATTTATTTTTGTCATGCAAGGTGAGATAGTACATTAACAGCCGGTAAAATTATTGTTTTGTAGTTATTTCACTATCATTTATTTTTGCATCTCCCTTAATAAGAGAACCAACCCAGGACTAGCAAACTAGATAAAACAATAGGTTCAAATCTTAAATCTAGCATAGCCATTCATCCCAATAAAAGCGGAAATACATGCCAAAATAAGAAATTTTAGCCATTTCAGTGGTTATATGAGGTAAGAATACCCAGAGAATGAGAGATTAGTGGGCCGAGCTTAGTTTAAGAATAGGAAAAATATAGCCTCCCAAGAATGAGGCAGAAAACTTGATTAATTTTTAAAATATACCGTTTTCTTTTAGTACTGTAACTACACCCCCAAACTAAAGATGGCTGGTGTGTTAACATAACCACAATATCATATTGCTAATCACTATAAACACCCTTAATATACACATTTTCAAAAAATTTGGAACTAAAAAAATCATTTAATAGTAAACTACCCTTCCTAATTTGAGGGATAGGGTCAAAATAAAAATAAATTGTATGACAAATTCGCATAAATTTTATCAAATTGTGTATTATATCTCTGAAGATAATTTTCAAACATGGGTATTTAGAAAACTACCCTTAAATAAATATCAATTTTTTACCCAAAACCAAGTAGTCAATACAGAGTTATTTGTCATGTTAAACACTCCCAAGATACTCATTTGAAACCAAATCGTTAAGGACATTTTAAAAATATTTTCATTGTTTTTAAAATCAGTCATTAGTAAACTACCCATAAATGAGTTCTCATCCCATAAATAAATATAAAGTGTTGCCATGTCAAACATTCCCTATATACCTATTTGGAATCAAATAGTTGGGGGCATTTTTTTAAATATTTCAAGTTTTTGAAAAATCAGTTTTCAGTAAACTACCAATAAATGAGTTTCCCCCAAAAAAACAAGTAATCAGTGTTATTTGTCATGTCAAACAAATCCTGGATAAGCTTTTTAAACAAAATCTTTAAAGCCGTTTAAAAAGAAATTGGAATTAAAAAAATTACTCCTCGGTAAACTAACCTTAATTGGAGGGCTAGGGTAAAAAAAAGAAAGGCTATAGCCCTATTAAATCTAAATATCAAGTTTGAACAAAATCTATCAATCATTTTGGACTCGTAAAATTCACTTTTTTTGGGTTTGTGTTCACATAAAACCTAAAAGTTTGTCATATTCTCAAGATTGATTTTTTCAAGACCACAATACTTTCTCTTGATATAAGAAAGTAAAAAGTAAATTACCTGTGGAAGCCATGGATTTTGATTTAATGGAGCTGTGGTATCCCCAAAATGATTGGCGTCAGTAGGTTGAGTAGCGACATTGAGGGTCGTCGAAAGAGGATAAAGTTTGTGTTCAAGGGTTATCGTGGTCACAACACGTCCTGTCCCTGCTAACATAATATACATACATTAGCTTAGATAATAGGTTCCCAACGTGGGATACACATACCCCCAGGGGTACATGCCAAGACTTTTGGGGGTACGAGAAAATATTTTAATAATGGTGGAAAAAGCTAAACATACCCGCAGTGTGAGACAAAAGATTAGTCAAAAGTTGTTAAATTAACTTAACGCTATGGTGAGGGATGGAGCGAATATTTTTCTATATTTGACCTTGAAAAAATAATTTCAATTTCAAACATAAAATAGTTTTTATAATTATTAACAAATTAATTAATTAACTGTAAAATATATACAGTGTTTATTCAACTTATTATAATGTTTTTTAATCCCATTACTAGTCCATTTATTTTCAGTTTCAACCAATACATCCGGAATAACTACTAACGTATTAACTAGACATTTTGCTAATATTAAGGGCACAATTTATGTAAATGAGGGGTACGCAAGCAAAAAAAAAAAGGTTGGGAAACACTGGCTTAGATAATCCTGAAACTAGGTTGGTTTTAAATTATGTGTTCATCAGCAAAATGAATCTACTATAGGAGTTTAATATACACGTTATTAGTTGTACATTTACAAAGAACGAATGCAGATAAAGTATTGTTGGCCGATATCTAGAGTGATTTTTTTAGAGCCACGTCTTGTTTACCCATTCGGGTTACACACTTGCGTGCTAATTTCGCTAGTGGGTTAGGGATAAGGAAGGTTAAATTTTAAGAAGTGTACCCATATTTGTGTGGGAAGAGAGTGGGAAACCATTTAGGAAAACCACCCTCAGTACACCCCACTGGGATCGGACCACGATCTCCCCATCACCAGCAGTCTAGTCTATTGAGTGAGTAGTGACTTAGACCATGCAGTCACCGAAGTGGGTACTATAACAGTTAAAGTAATCAAGTCAACGGTACAAAAATACTACTGATATATTAGATTTCAGGATATATTTTTGTAACTGTGCCTTTATGTCACCCAAAAAATATTTTTAGTTGATCTCAATGTAAAAATTGCCTACATTTGGTGGTGCATTTAAAATGACAGATACAATATCATGTTTGATGATTTGGTCAGTCGTGTCACACTTCCAAGGGGCTATAGCCTCTCTTTTCAGGCTAGCCAGATGATCCGAATTGCCTTAATCTAGCTTTAGCTTAGTGTTCAATCTTGGTTGTAATTTTTTTTAGTTTATTGTTTTGTACCATCTCGAGGTTTGATGATATGTAACATACATATATCAATGTAAGAAATAGCAAGAAGAGGGTAAGGTTGAAAAATGTAAATTTAATTAATCATAAGGCAGAACAAGATACACAATGCATCTTAGAAACACCATCTCAATTAACATGGTCTATAAACTTGACTGTGTCAAGTTACCAATTAGATTGCTGAGCAAAGACAAAAGTAAACACGGCGTGAAGCGCCCATTAGCTGTACTATAACAGAAAAGCTAGTAGCAATCCGTCTGCTTGATACATTAACATGGAACATTCAGCAGACAATTGTACCGGGCAAGTTCAAAGTCTGTGTTCTCGGCTATTACCTTTTCTTAGGCTGGCACACGACCTATTGGTCTAAGCCAGTAGGGCAACAATAATACAGTTGTTGGGCACCCCAAAAAAGAGGGCCGGCAACGCAAATTAAAGACAAAAAATTATAAACCACGAGCTGTGCCAGAAGGGCTGAATCGGCCCACAAGTTGAACACCCAAGCGGTGTACAACATAAATTAATTATGAAATATTAGATACCACGAGCCGTGTCAGAAGGGCTGAAGCGGCCCACAAGTCGAACACCCCAAGCGGTGTACAACATAAATAAACTATTCCTAGCTAGGCACTGCCCCAAGGCCCTGAACAATCAGAACTATCTCTTTCCTGGCTAGCCACCTCGATGACTGCAAAATAGTCATACGGGTTAAGGTGTGGGACTCACTCCCATTGAAACTACTGGTCCTAATCCTCTAAACTAATATTCCCCTAAGTCTACAAAGTGAGTCCAGCCATGGTATGGGCTTTTTTCGATTTCTTTATTGATCTATCGAAGTCCAGCCATGGTACGGGCTTTTTCCGATTTCTTTATTGATCTATAGAAGTCCATGGTTACTTTCTATGGTACGGTAGGTCCCTCGGCGAGAACATCTTGATCACCGCTAAATGTAGGCAAAGTTTGTTAAGAGACGACTGTCTAGGAGACGTTGAATAATAGCAATCATATCATTGCCAAGCGAAGCATGGAGGGAGCTTTATAGTGGTCGAACGCACTGCATGCTGGGACGGATAAGAAGAGGGAGTGATTGACCATCTACGGGATTATGGAAGGTTGACTCCGCCTAGAGAACTGGTTGAGTGCCGTCTTCAGTTGATCAAGAAACTCGGACCGGTCAAGTGCGATTTAATTGAATGGCACGGTCTCCCCACCATTCTGACGGCATCGCTTCTGATGGGGCCAGAGTCGTTCCATGAAGTATCCAAGACGTTGGTATGTAACACAGACATCTATGTAATACAAAACTTGTATGTAGATCAGGGAAGAATAATATGTGTGTGTATTTTACCCATGATTAGTTTCTTCAAATTTTAGGGCCGAAAAAGGGCTGAACTGGTTTAGCCCCTTTTAGGGCCAAAAAAGGGCTGAACTGGTTTAGCCCGTTACAGTTTATCTGAATCCAAAGGTACTTTGTTATTTACGTTGTTTGTTGTATACTGTTTTGTTTTAAATTTTTACTCTTTTTACTATTTCTTCAATGAGAGGCCATCCTTACTCTTTTTTGATTGGAAAGGCGCGTTCCCCCTCACCCGCTTTTTTTTCTTGCCATAAATGATCGATGACATAATGACTCTCTAAGAAACAACATGTTTGTTCATTTTAGTTTGGTTGTTGTATGATGTATTCCTTGTCCTAATTTTAATGGTTTAGTAGTATGGAAGGTTGAGTTTGGATGAAAACATGGATCATGGGGAAAATATGTCTTCAAAAAAGCTGGCTTACAAGGACCTAGCTTGTCATTTAATAAAGCAACATTCTTCAGGTGAGTCATTGTTATAATTTCCACACAGTCCACTTCTCGATTATGCTGGCTACCAAATCGTTCCCTTTGTCATGTCAACACAAAAGAGTATAAGAATAATATACTACTTTCACCTCAAATGGGAATACTATACTATAAGATGTATTGCCATTCGGCTCCACAGCTCAAGGTTTGACCTTTACTTAGTTACTAAATTTAGCTCTAACCCATCTTCCATTTTTATTTGACTCGGTAGTAGAGATTCAATATTTGATTCTAACACAACCTCAGTTTCCCTACCCATTATAGCTTTGTCCCAAACTAACCTGTAGTTAGAGGCACCTATCCTCAACTTTTTCTCTTTGTTTATGTTAATCGGCTGAAAGATAGATCCACATATAATTCCTGTGCACTGAACGTTTTGTGTTTAACTAAAATAAAATTGGTAATAAAGTTAAAATAATGTATACAAAAATATGTAAGGTTTATGGTTACCAAATTGAAGAACATCACATAGCTATGCTATAACAATTTTTCCTTGCTTATAGACCTTATATTCATTTTAAATTTGAATTGCATTGTATTGGTAGATCTAAAACTAACAAAATGTGTTAAATGCAGAGCATGAATCAAATAAACCAAAAAAATTACAGAACCGTTTATTATGCATTACTTAGCAACGATCACCAAATGATGGCACCATAGCTTGCACTTTCAGGTGCAAGTGAGTATATTACTTGAGACATATGAAGGGAGGAATAAGATGTGCTAGATGAGTGAAAGAACTAAGCTCATGGAATGAAGAATAAAAAATATCTATTAAGATGAAGAAACGAGATGAGCTATAGGAATAAACAAATAAAATTGTCTACAGGAGTGAAAAAATTATCTGTTATCAGAGATTTAAGTATTAAAATGAGCTAAAAGAATTAAGGGATTAATTAAGATACTTGAATGAAGGAATCAGTTGTGCTACAGAAGTGACAGCGCTAACAGAGTTATGGGGTTGAAGTAATGAGCTAAATAGAATAAGAAATCAATCGAGCCCCAGGAAGGAGGAATCAGTTGGGCTACATGAGTGAAAGAATTAACTGAGCTACGGGATTCAAGTATTCAAATGAGTGAAAGTAATAAGGGAATCAGTTGAGCTATATAGGTCAAATAGTTAACTGAGACATGGGATTGAAGCATTCGAATGAGCCTCACAGGGATAAACACGCTGTGTTATGAGGCTGAAGCCTTGTGGGAAGAGTTAATTATTCTAAAAGAGGAATCAATAATTAGGAAAATTTTACCTGCAAGTTAAGATTACGTACATTATTCCAAAAAAATGTAGCTTTATTTAATTTTACTCTCTTCAGTTTACCACTTTCTTTATAGTTAGTACACACCGGGTGATAATCGTCAGATACAAGTATTCAGCAACATCACCCGCTCATACACCAACTTGTGTCCGGACACAAGTCTCCACTGATGATGTGTGTTCACACCAAGCAACAGCATCTCATCAGTACCCTCTCCATTTGTGATGGATCCACACATCGCTGAGCGTGTTGCTGCGACTTTTATCATAATTAAATGTCACCAAAAGCGAAAAAGACAATGTTTAATACAAGGATAGAAGGTAACTGTTTCTTTTTGTCAGAGCTATTGTTGAATGATGGGTGCTCATGCTCGGATTTCAAGGAGCTACATTGTTTGATAGCACCTAAGATTACAAATCAAGATACTAATCTTCGAGCCTAGGTTTCTTCTTCAGTGTGGCTAGTTGTTGCTTTTCGATTCCTAGCACCTGGTTATTCGTACACAAGCTTTTGATTAAGACGATGAATAGAAATCAACTAAATAACATTCAAAAGTTACCTGCCGATGCTTGCGTGTGGGTCCACACCAAGCGATGTTTCCCATTGGAGGTGAGAGACAATACAGTGAAGACACTGGCAACTTTCTTTGATTTTTTACCGTTGGATATTCCAGGAAAACATCGGTGGGTGGCTTGTATTTGGTGATTATCTTCCAGTATTTACTAGTCTTTAGGCTAAGTCTTTGGTAAAATTTTCATTAAAAATTAAATAAACTAACTTTCAACAACATTTTTCAAATTATTTCTTAAACAGGTCTAACCTTGCGAACCAATACAAATTCTCTTTTCGTTGGCTGTGATCATGTTGATCACTGGGAGTGGATTCTGTGTTGGAAACAAGATCTGATAGACTATTGGCTGACTGTCACCTCTCACAATTCTTTCCGCTACTTTCTCTTTGCCATCCTTCAGAAGTAATTTGCCGGCATATTTCTGTAAGATACAAACATGAATACATTTTTTGCAATAATTAAAGGGTTGCGTGAAAAAAGTTTTACGTTGGAAATCTTTCAAAATTTAATTTAAATATTATTAAATATTAAACATCTATTGTAGACATATTAATTTTATTTTTGATATTAACAAACCAAATAAAGCAGCTAATGAAAGGAATGTTTTATAAACGTTGAAAAACTTGTTTATTTTGAATAATTTAAAAAAATTGTCCACAGGCGTCTTAGTACCCGTTCGGGATATCCGCATATTTACACTAATTAATGGGCTAGGAATAAGGAAGGTAGATATTTAACAGGAAATGTGGGCGAATATGTTTGGAGGGAGAGTGTAAAACCCCTTAGGAAACAAAAACACTCCCACTACTCACGACCAGGACTTGGACCCAGATCTTCCCAACGTTGGTAGTCCAGTTTATTTCAAGAGTGACGCCTTAGACTTTTTGACCACCTAAGCGAATGTAATATATCAATATTATTTTTACTTAAGTTACAAGAAACTCTATTATAAAATATTATCACGTACAAATAATTGATATCAGTGTTTATTTTTGTGTTGCTTAGATAAATACTACAACTTACGGAGGGAAGGCTGGCATGGACAAACATCTCAACACTGACTTTGAGCAGTACATTAGAAGGGACTGGGGTGACGAGCACCATCCCCCACCAAATCCCTTTCTCATCCAACTGGTATTGAAACACTGAAGGGCAGGGTGAGGCCGGCTGAGAGGTCGTGAGGTGGATAGCTGACTCCAGGAACAACATTACCGTCAAAAGCATCCTCGGCAATCTTCAACAAACCAGACAGTGCAATAGCGCTAATGCACTCTTTCCAAGTAGACCCAAGCAGGGGCGGACTGAGCCGCCGGAAGATACCCTTTTAGTGAGCAGGTTTGATTTGGGCTGCTGCAGCTATTTCAAGCTAAAATAAAGCTATCCATTAAATTGCAGTATAAATGATTGTTTTTAATAGGCTAAGTCTGAGCGTTTCCAGATACATCTTTAATGAATATATACAATGGCCTTAAATGTAAAACCATCCCCTTTGATATTTCTTGGTGTGGTTTATGTAAGTATTTGCTTAGTGAATACCTACTGATTGTTACAAGCTGTAATTTGCACAAGTAGAGGGTGTAAGATTATTTTACAAACTTCAATAATTCAAACATAGACTCCCAGCTACTGTATAACAATTTGGAAGTATTTTTGATCATGTCAATAGAAAGTATTACAAGCTTATGTTTTAAGTTGAATTAATAGTGACGTGATCATTGATAATTTAGCTGAAATGACCTCAGGATTAAATTTAATAATAATAATTTCAATTTCCTTTATTATAGTGCTGGCCAGCAGTCATAAGATCTATAACAGGCCAACAATGAAAAGTACACAAGTGCCATACAAATACATATATTTACACGAGAAAATAAGATAAACAAAAATGGCTAAATAATAGTAATAATAATGATGATGATGATAATAATGATAGTAATAATAATGATGATAATAAAACCTCGACTCCACTTCAGCTGACACTAAAATATAATTCCAGTGGCATTTATGAATGCATGTTAGGGGACATCATATATTCATATAGATATAGTCCCGGGTCGCTTGGAAGCTACCAGGCCACCCCTGGGCCAAAGGTTTGGTCATTTGCAAGTTGCTATCCTGTGATGTAGCCCCCAAATATGTTTTGGGGGATGGAAGTACACTCCATTTATGAGGTAGAGGCGAGGCTAGGCTTGGGCTTATAATCAGGCACATATCATAAGTTATAACTATTATAGAATAGTGCATAGCACATAATGTGCAAGATGAAATACATTAATTTAAATTATGAGGTTCATCGAACATATTGAATACTGCACAATGCATCCAGTTATTTATATTGAACTTATTATATTGGGATCTTGATCAACTTACCCTTCACTTAACGTTTACTTAACTTTCACGTAACGTAATGTAACTCATAGTTTCTAGTGTTGTTTCTAAATGGAGGCCATCACGATGTTTAACTTAACGTTAACTTAATTTAACGTTAACTCAACTTAAAGAGTTGTTCAGGGAGAACATTCACGTTAGGTGAACCTTAAGTGAAGAGATGACGTATTTTAGGCAGTCAAACATTTTGCAAGCCATGTCAGCGAGGCTATTTAGTAGGTATTTAATTTATTTGTTTATGGAATGCAGGTGACATCCCCAGTATAGTTTATCCGCGTCTCACAAATTCTAAAACGTCGTAGTCTCTTGTTACACTTTGTTTTGTATATCCAGTAAAGCTGCTGTTGCAAGTACTTTTAACCTTATCAGCCCTAAATGCTTAGGTTTAATTTTAGTGAACAATTTGTCTTCAAAAAGTTCAAATCCTTTGTCCGTGTTTTGTTCGAGTTGTTACATTAAGTTACAGGAATCCTGATTACACAACAATTTCTTTAGCTTAGGTGAACCTTAAGTGAATGTTAAGTTAAGGGAACATTAGGCTGATCGTGCTTCCGACATTATGTGTTGAGTGGACTAAACTAGAGCATATATGACTTTTGTATCAGTCAATGAGAATGCTTGGAGAAGCTCTAGCCAATTAAACCCCAGTACACACAGCAGACAAAGCCTCTGTGTTCATGTTTGAAATGCCTTGTGGTAGCCATGTATTTTAGCATTCATGAGTTAGATTGCTTATTAGATTGACAATGAAAGGGAAATATTACTTTTTTATTCTGATATTGAGCTAGGTGGCATAATTTAGTAGGTGCAGCAATGTACTTTAGAGCTCCTAATGCCACAGAGTAAGTAATTTCACCAACCAAAGCGAGTTATAATCAACAGTGGCAAGGGGTGACTGGGGATGATAAAAAAGTATCGATACTTTACTAACATCTATGTTTTCTTTTCGATACTAGTATATTTTTTACTCAATACTTTTTTCCAATACTTTTACTGGTATTAGTACTCACATACAGGTATCGAATCAGTATCAAAAGAAACAACTATTTTGCTATCTTCATCCATGCTGGGATTAAATGTTCACCAGGGTGGACTGTGGAGGAAGAACAAATGGCAATCTTTATCTATTCTCACTCATAATCTGCATATAAAGCAACTCTAGCCATTCAATCTCTTTTAGCACATTACAATTCATAGCTGTTTTACATCAGTGTGTATCAATACAGTCTGATGCCTGACATAGAATAACCTAGATATAATGAGTACTTGCGGTATGCCATTCATTGTGAGGGTATGACGTCAGAGCCTACAATGCTTTTCTTATGATGAAAACTGAATTTTACACATTAATTTCGCATGTATTTAGAACTAAATAAATTATATAACGAATGCTTATATAATCATAAAAGCTTAAAATATATGACTATTAAATTTTAAGTCCATAAAAATGGCACAACTTAAAGTAATTACCAACTAAGCATGGCAAGTTTTGGCGGCAATTCAAAATCTAAGAGGCCTTCCACAATTATGTTAAGGTAATATTAGTTGTTATTTAAGCTAAATACGTCTGTAATTAAAATGACCTATTATGTATTAGTTGCATATTAATAAATATTGGTATATTACTACATGTTTCAGGTACCAACATGTATTATTAGTTTTTGTTTTTAATTAAAAATAAAGCAATCAAATAAACTGTATGTAACTTGTGAAATAATATAAGCAAGAGTGGGGAACCTTATTTGTGTGGGGAGGATGTTTGGGAAGGTGATGATATAGATTTAACGACTTTATTTTTTCAGGGAACACCCCTTCCTCTTTTATCCCCGAGCTCTAGCTTTGTAACCAAAGTGGGAAAGGAGGGAGGGTGTAAAATAAGGAAAAGAGATATTGTTCTCACCTGCCCAAATGGAAGGTCATATAAATGGTCAGTTTGCACCATATTATTGTGGGACAGTCTCTTAAAATTCTCACACGATGTAATTTTTATAAGGGGGCTTTTGCCCCCTCTCTATATTGATATTTCTGTATTTTACACTCCATTGAGGATAGAAGGGTAGTTTCTTCACCGTAATTCTGAAATGTTTTTGGCGACAGAGATTTTTTCAAGTTTGTATGCCCCCCAGGCACAACTACTCATCTAAAAAAGGATATAGATGAGATTTCTTCGCTAAAATTGTTAGGTATGAACACACTTTCCATAGAAAATTGTTGTCTGAGAAAATATAAACGTTGGGGGGGGGGGTTATGTCTTCCCAGGTACAACTCATCTAAAAATTATGGAGATGGTATTATTCACTAAAATTGTTTGGGATGAACACACTTTCAATAGTTGTTTTATTGAAGAATTAAACTTTGGGGGGAGGGTTATACCCCCCGGCCACTACTTTTTCACCAAAAAAATTTTGTATTTAATTTATTCACTAACATTTTTATGGTTGGACACACCTTCAATCTAAGATTTATTTGACTTTAGGACACTGGTAAAACTGAACATAGTGGCATTGAGTCCTGCAAAACTTCACAAACAAATCATCTAATAATTAAAGCCATTTTATATCTTCTCTGCAGCTAAAGTAGGCACCTAATAATCATAGAAAAAAATCTTGACTTGAAATATATTGACTAGAAGAGTCGAGTTTTATTCATACCGCTCCTGCTGTCTATGTTATATAAACAAGAACACCAAGTGAGTGCCTTGCTCGTCATTGTATTGGTGTTGTATATCATGCTATGATTACTGCTCAGCAAAGTACATTAAGGGGTTAAATCAAACTATTTTAAAAGTTATTTCGAGTATTTCCCCCCTTCCCCGAATAAACACATTTTTTACAATAAAGTTGAAGCCAACGTACTAAAAAAAAAGAGTTATATTTTAATATGTATATCATAGACATTTGTTATACTTAGTAATCTTTCTACACATATTTTGCTCCTTCAAGCTATTCATATATTTATAGGCACTACTGTCAAGGTCGATATCAGCAAGGTAGAAGTTGGAGGAAGTGTATCTGCATTTATGTGGATAGTTGTTTGAACTATTTAGTAAATGTCTGATCTCAGTATACCTGTACAAAATTTGGACCACTGCCTTGTCGCCAACAATTAAGATAAGACAATACTGACGATTTTATCAGTTTCTAGAGGAGCCGTGTAGTTCTTATTAATAGATGTGTGCATTAGAAAAAAATAATAATAAAGCTCACAAAAAACTAATATGAAAATAAATCTCTCCTTAAAATATTAAATTTGTTTTAGAAACTTTCTCACTAGGTATCTTTTCATATAATTTCAGTATTATATTAAATATATGATATTTGAATTTAATGAAACAAATAAACAACCTCAGCAAAGTATTTCCTGGTTTTTATAAAAGAACACATATTTTATTGAATTTGAAACACCTGCTATAATGTATTTTACAATGGAGAAAAATTATTTCAATGAATATAAATGTGTAGAATGTACAAAGTTAGTTATATTGTTAAGTTTAAGTCTATACCTCTATGCCAGACATTCAAAATTAAAAGCATAAACTATAAAAAAAATCATTACATGATAAAGTGGCAATGAATACACTATTTCACAAATTGAGAATTAAACGCTGCATACAACAGGGAGCAACATTAGTCATTTGCCTAGTTCACCCCTTATATGCTGCCTAGTTTTCTTTAACAGCCGACAGGTGTAGCTGTTGAGGATCTAACAAACCTTTGGGTTTACTACTACACATAAATATCAGTGGTGGCTTGTCATAAAGAGCACACGGGCACGTACCCTCCAACCCAAAAACACATACATCCAATCAATTATAAGTTTTAATATACAAGTTATTAAACAAGGGAAATTTGAGAATCAAAATAACTTTTTCTAGTTTTTATTGAAATTATGACATTTAAAATTGCTGAGTGAAAACCTTCAAACAAAACTCTTGCAGATCATTGAATTTGCCCCAAGCTCATGGCGCCATTGGGGAAGTAGCGGGGAGGCTTTGATAAATGATGAGAGCAATTCTAAACCGGGCACATGTTGGCGTGTTCCCTTCAGTATGTTCGAGTCGTTGCGAATGAAAGAAGTTACAGTGTGCATGCTTCTTTATTAGTGTTTATTTCACAAAATAGTATCAAGTGTAATTTTATCTGAAAGTTTTGACCTTTTGGACATTATTCGCACTCCATTATGTCAACAAGTGAATATGAAAGGTGTTTGTCTACCCTAAAATGGATTAAGACTTCCTTAGGGAGTACAATTATGGAAAATAAGACTAAATCCTTTAGCAGTTATTTCAGTCGGAAATAAATGTATTACTTCAATTTCTGATGTTGACAACAAAGTGATTGACAAATTTTCAGATATTAAGGAAAGGAGAATGTACATCCATTACAAAATATAAATAACAGGTGAGTTTATATTTTTATTGTTAGTTATATTTTACATTTTGTGCCCTCCCATTAAAAAAAATCATGTCACTGATAAATACATACATAAGCTGTATGTGGTATATACATTGTGCGCAATTTTAGGTTATTTATATGCACTAGGGTAGATAAAGATAGGCCTAAAATAAAATTTGAAATTGTGGTTTAAAAAACAACCTTTACTTTGTTTACAAATTTTACTTTCTATTCAAATGTTAAAATTAAATTCTTTCTGATCTGTGTTTAAAGTGAAAATAAGTATTACTTGTTTGGATTTATCATTCTTGTATTGTTTTTATTAAAGCTAACTAATTTAATGGGGTAATATGTAATTTACAGTTATTTACATAACTAATCTCTAAAATGATTCAAGGCTGGCCCTAGACGATAGATTTGTAGCATGTCACCCAAATCAAAATGACATCTACAAACTGTAATCTGCACAGAATGCTAAAGTAAAATAAAGGAATCCAAAGAAGAGAATTAAAACTGATATATTTTGCAATAATATCATTTATGTTCTACTTCCATTATGTGGATGTTCCCGGATACGATCACCATGCTTTCACTGTTCTGCAGGTATGGTGGAAGCGAAGGCGTGGCAGTTTCAACGGACATCTAATCCCTTGAACTCAACAGTGAAGAAAGATCTGACTGCCGTTGGTTCGTTGCCGCGAACCTGAGCTTGGCTGCCCTATCAGATTTCTGTGGCAACTTTTTCTCCACTAATCCCACTTCTCCCCCCCCTCACCTTTTTTACATGCCCTTGTTTTCTAGGTTCACAGGATTGTAGTTCATCATTGGATATCCTAGAAGGAGGAACCTCTGCTCCAGCTCCTAAAGAAGCTACTGCTGGCCGTGATGGTTGGGTCATGGGTGTCACTGCCTCGACGCCAAGAGAATCTTGTTTAATGATGCAAGTATTCAGCAAATTTCCAAGTCCTTCAGACTTGTTGAGTTAGTCCATATGACTATTCTTTCTTAGGAGCTTACCTTAAGCTTCCTCTTCTCCACAAGTTCATTATTCAGTATTAAGTCCAAAAGACTTCACAATATCCCATGACGCCGTGGACATCATTCTCAGGTGTTTATATTTTTGTATGGCTACAAGCAAGTGGTCTAACGCCTTTATTGGAGGACCTAGTTAAGTCAGTATCTTACAGCACTCTAGTTGACTTCTCTTATTCTGTGTTACTATTTTGGGTGTGCAAAGTGTGGAACATGGCTAGTTATGTACAGTGGCCCGCACAGATAGTAATTTCTTTGGCCCCTTATTGGTACTTTATTTGTTTTAGTAGTTAATGTTGGTGTTTACTAAACTTGATGTTTAGCCCATGCTGTGGGTTATGACATAAATGTACTATTGAATGTTCTGGCAGTACCCACTGAGAAAGGACCGGCCATAGTACAATTTAATGGTTGACCCCTGATTGATAACCATGTACTATTTTAATGGACAATCCGTCTTCATACCACTTTTTATGTAGGCTCTCTATGAGAAATTTCTTAGTTACAGGTCAAGCCTGTTAACCAGGTTGAGTTTAGCTTAGTAACTCTAAACTTATAGGATCTGTTATCACATCTTTGTTTGTATTTAATTCACCATGTTATCTGTTTAGACCCTTCTGGTGGAAGTCAGGCGCTAGCCCGGCTGTTTTGAAATCCAATAGTCTCTGTCTACGTAACATCCTTTTGACTGTTATCGTGTCGTCTTGGACAGGTTATTCTCCTGTGCTACAGGTAGTTCTTATATTTTTGGAGTTGTTAAACCCTATCATAACTATTGTAACCCCATATCACCTTTTTATGTTAATTGTATAATAAATCTATTTTTGTTACCTATTCAATTCTTTTACACTTATGAAATATTTTCCTGTCTCTACCCCATTATACATTAATCTTCTAATCGTTATCATTCCCTCCTCTACATATTAGAGTGAAGGGGAGGAAACGGTAAAGATTTAACTGAACAAGTATATTGCTCAGGTCCGAGGTTGTGTAATTCATTCCCTAGGGCCTAGATGATACAAGTATATCGCTGGAAGCTTAGCTCAGCTGTGAACATTTCGGTTTGAATAATGTCGTCAAAAGATGATGTTGCAATTGTGGCTGTAGCTGGGGTGGGGGCTTGAGCACCATGGTTCTGAAGCACCTGAGTACAACATACTTATTATAAGGCTAGAAAAATTGAGAACATTTGCTTTCAGTAATATAATTTGAATGCTTTTTAAAGTTTAGTTTTTTTCCGCACAGATATATGTGAACGGGAATATAATGGCTGAGTAATGAGCAATAATCTTCAATTAACACATATACTTTTAAAGTTTTTTCATATAGGTTGTTTTACATCCACCACTTTCTAAAATCTTAATTAATTTTAAGTTTGTGCAAGTTCGGACATGCAGTAGGATACATAGCACTCAATAAATTGTAAAATAAATTATTTTTTAGTTATGAGAAGAGATTGCATTGAGCCCCAATAACTATTAAAAAATTATTGATAGCCTTTGGAGGCATCACATTTTTTTTAGAGGTAAATAATTACCTCTACACCATTTTAACATTCAAATAAAAGATTTGGCTGCTACTGTGTCAAACAATAGATTTGACTAATTATCATATAAACTAATTCAAAAATTTGACTAAACACATTATTTCAGTCAGCAAACACAATGTCAAAAGAGTATAAAATAATAGGATAAAATTGTACAAATACAGGCACTGTGACACAATATTATCCTGCAGATAGTGGCAATGGGTATTTTCACAAAATTGTGTCTATGTTTTGCTGAGATTCCAGAAAACGTGTACAGCTACATCAACCATAGCAACCAAATCACTGAAGCATTTTTTAAGTTCTTACAAACAAATATATTTTCGTGGGAATATTTTTACAATTTCAATATTTTCCCTAAGTGTTTGCATACAAATCAAAAAACAACCTGAAAAATTAAGCTTATTAATCAATTACTTTCAAATTGTATGTGTTCATTGCAACAATATCAAAATTAAATATACAATACATAGGGCACAAATAATTTCCTTAAAAAAACCAACTAATGTATTTCTAATCCAATGCCTGATGATACCAATATTCCACACGTATAAATTCCATTCAAGGGGGTTGACTTGGTTCTGACAGTTTTAGCTGGAGGGAAAGTTGGGTTGATAACCTGTAAAATAACAAAAAATTAGGCCTACATAAACACTTTTACAGTTGTAAATCATGGTTTAAAGAAGTAGGGTTAGTCATATTTACCTGTTAACAAGGCCATACCAAGGTTTATTTGGGGGGGAGTTCAACCCCCTACCCCCAAAAGTTAACGAACAAAATAAACATGGCTTTATTCTGTTTAGTGGTCAAGCAACAAAGCTGGGTGGATCAAATAGTTAAAGATAAGGGAGGGTTTCATCTCTGGACCTCCACTCCTGAATGTAACGGTAAAATCACTACAGATAGATTTTAAAGGTGTTTATTAACCATATATTTTTTTTCATCCTCCAGCAGTTAGAGAATATTTCTCCCAAACCACCCCTGAAATGTTTGATGGCTACCATCTTGCTTGCTGGAGAAGAAATTGTTTAGATAAAATATTAATAAACACATAAACACATATTTAAAAATTAGCTTTCACAGCCTCAGCAAGTCACATTATGAACGAATGGCTGACTTGTATTAGGTGGTAAGAGATTTTACTGCTAAATAATAGTTTTTACCAGTGGCGAAGCATGATAATAATTATCGGGTAAACACTCATAAAAGGGCACACAATGTTGAAAATAGGATATTTATGAAGCAGTGACAGACCACCACCACCACCACCACCACCACCACTAATACTACTACTACTACTACTACTAATAATAATAATAATACATATATATTTTATTTATACTTTGTTTTCTATCAATATTCCTTTTAAATGCACTTTTTTGTTCAAAAGACAAAGCCTCAATATTTACAGCAACAAAAAGCCAACCAAATCAAAAGAGTGATTGTTGATGTCTATAGCGTCTCCCATTTTTTTTTTCTATGGTACCATTTGGTCTAACACGTTAGTCTCGTGTTATTAAAGATTGTTGAGGACGAGGGTATCAAGGTTCGATCCCAATCAGGTGCATTGATGGTGGTTTTTCCTTATTGGTTTCTCCCTTCCTCTCTCAACACAAATTTGGGTGCACTTCCTCTAAATTACACCTAACTCATCTCTAGCCCATTAGCATAAATAGTAGATGGGAGTATAACTCGAATGGGTACTAAGAAGCAGTGCTAAAATATAAATACTGATATATTATATTGTTTGACAATGAGGCCTAATGACTAAATAATTATTATAATGTGAATTGAAAAAATAAGGAAAGATAAACTAAGTGAAAATTGAGTGGAGAAAGCCCACCTAAGGAAAGAGGAAGAAACTTGGGAATAATTCAATGCACATCTTCTTCCTTTCTTGTTTTTTAACAGTTTATTCTGTTTAAGAATGGAGTAGGTTAGTGTTTTTTTCTTAATGTCCCTCTATTTTCTGATAAAGGCAATAATGCTGAACTATTACTCTATTTGTGTTTAAATGAGTGTGACTAATTCTATTAAAGAAGACAGAAAGAAAATGATGTCACATTTTTGTGCATTGGATTCTTCTCACATTTTACCTCTTTCCCTTGGTGGGCTTTCTTCACTCAACTTTCACTGGCTATGAGAAGTGCTGTGCACTAATTACCCTCGTTGCTGCCCTCATACCCTAGTCTCTAGACAAGTTAAGGGGAAGCTTATCAAACTGACACATTTTCTTCCAAGTCAGTATGCTTTAAAAAAATAACCATTTTATTAATTTTATTATTATTATTATTATTAGCACCACGTCTTACTACCCATTTGGGTTATACGCACTTATGCTAATGTGTAATGTTGGGGTGATTGTGAGATGAAATGGAGGACCTACAGTTTAACGTGGAATCCGAACCACGGTGGAGGCCTGGAATTCCCCACATAATAACAATTTTAATTTTACATTTGTTTTATTTAAAGACCAAAGAAAAGAAAACATCCCTTTGCTAAAGGGACATTTTCTATCCTATTTCAAAATCTTTTGTGATGGGTGAGCTTACCCTGCCTACCCTGACACCTCGCTACTGGTTTTTACATTGAACTTGAAAATGTTTATAGGCCTATATTCAAGCCATAGGGCCTATTTTATAAACAACCCATTGACGAAGCTTTTATCCTTAAATGAGCTGCAGTAATGGAAACAAGTTTTTAAAATGTGTTTTTGATGTTAGTGTTTGATCTTACAAATTTCTACTCCTGCATCACACCAATGTTAAACCAAGATAATGGATGGCATAAAATCATTTTGTTAGACCTTTGATAAAAAATTTAAATAAAACATGATAAACTACTTGATTTCAAATTATTTTTCTTACAAATCGCTATAGACTAGTCTAAAATGTATTTAAGCCCATTTTAGAACACCTTAATATATTTTAAAATAACATTAGAGAGAAAAATATGATCATAGTAAGCAATTATATAATATAAATTAATTTATAATTTTTTAATACTGTTTTCATCTTAAAGAAGGAGGCCTATGAGGGTTTTAGTAAGATCATTGCTATGATTACCATGATTAAATGCCAAAAAAAAATCTTTAAAGTGATAGGCATGTGTGATCTAAGAAACTGCTTTTAATACAAAACCACTAAATAATAATTAGTAAACACTAGAAGCCTACACTAAAACATCAGTAGCATAGGTTTAGTTAGAGCTAAGATATTTTCTATACATTTAAATGTAGGTTAAGTCTACCTTTGTTGATGTACTCTTTTGCCCACGGATAAAATGTGTTGAAAAAATTGTTGGCACAGCATCTTGTCGAAGCTTTCACAGTCAATCAACTCTATGTACCTCAAAGTGGCCTTCAAAATGGCACTGTAAAATTAAAGAAATGAAATCAACTACACAAAGAAAGTCTAGAAACAAATCAATTGTAGTGTAATTAATAGTATTAGTAAATTAATTATAACATAACGAGTGTTTTGGTGTTCAAGTTGCCCTTGTTGTAGCTCTAAGCGTGAATTTATTGCCCTGTGTTTAGAATTTGGTAGTTTTGGATAGACCTAGTTTTAATCATTAGAAGTTAAATTTACTTTGAAGTAAAGTAAATTGTGGTCAGTATAGACGGTTTTATGCCCGCATAAAGACAGTAAAAACTATTTTTGGGACTTAGTGTAATGTGATACATAGTTCTAAAACGGCCGAAAGATATCCGTTGCTTAGGTGAGTGGAACTTTTTCTTATTTAATGTAAAAAGGGTTTTTTTTCCTTATTTTTTGGTTCAAATTGATTCTACGTGTTTTAATGTTTGAAATAATGTACGGATGATAACAATATTTTTTATATTTTAAGAAAGAAATGGCTTAAATGGAACGGTTAAAACGTACTAGACCCGTTGTTTAAGTTAATAGGTTGAAAATCAGAGGACTCATCAGTGTTTTATGTTGATTAGTTTTAATGGGACTAGACCATTTACATTTTCTAATGACTTATATAGCCTACTTTAAGTTAATTAAACTCGAACAGGCCTACGCTATTCATGCAAACCTAACCTTAATAACTGTCAAGATAGCTTGGTTATATTTCTTATTAAAAATTTCGTAAGATTAATAAAAAAAAAAAGATTATGCTTACCTCACAAATGCTGTGGTGTCCTTTTCTTTGCCAATGCACCCGCTTTAGCTTCGATTCCTAAATAATACTGCTTTTGGGATCAGCTGGAAATATTTCTAGTTTACAATTTTCTGTTATGTGACTGCATTTCAAAGCACAACATATTTGTGATATTTTGCTAGTTTTAACACTTGTTCACAAGGATGTAGAGCTCACATTAAATTATATTAAGTTAAATATAAAATGATTCACGCATTAATCAAAATAATAATATTTCAGAACAAATATCTTGCACTATCACAGGACAACAAATGTGTGGCATTTTGCTTCGGTAATATTATATTGAATTTAATTAAAAAGTTAAATATATAATAATTCGGGAATTAAAGTTAGATATAAAATAATTTGGTAAATTACTGAAAATAATTAAACTGAAAAACAATCTTGAAAAAGTGAAAACGAGACTACAGAGGCAAACCGAGACGAGCCGAATCTCGTACACGTTTAAAAAGGGTGGTTCATTGTTTTCGTTTTTCTTTTATTTTATCTTGCCTGCTTGGATATTAGCACCGCCATATGACGGAACGGCTAGCTACTCATCAAGGAACGCAGAAACGCATCTAGGTTACTCTAGCCTGATGGGGTGAGTGACAACAAGTCTTTAGTCTATCACCCCTTCCTTTATCAATGAGCAAGGTCATCACAAATTAAACTAAAAACATTCTTGTAGAGTTCAATGAACTCGGTCAACTCAAGGAAGCCCCAAGCAGACGAACCGATAGAGACAAGCAGATGAGTCAGGCCAGGGCGTCCGTCCACTCTTCTATTGTTTGTCAATATTTAATAATTTATCTTGATAGAATATATAAACGACGAGTGTAGTCAAAAATGGCACCTCCCAGAAGTGAGTTATTATGGAAGTTTTTTTAAGAAGTTTCATAGCGAAAAAGCATCTTGTAAAAAAAAAACCTATACAGATACTTACTGTTATCGATACTTTTCTTTCGATACTAGTACGGTATCGATATTGTTCTTCCGATACTTTTAATGAGTACAGTTTTGATACTACTTTTCTTTCCAAACCGCATCCCTAAGAGTAGTGACCTTATAGAAAATGTTACAAGATACCTATAACGTGCCTTCACGCAAATTTTTAAACAATAACATCCACTTGCTTATTTTTAAAAACGGTATTAGTTTTTATTTTTGAATATAAAAATTGACAATAAAAACATAATAAATAATTAACAATATTTTAATAAGGTATGAAATGAAAATTAAAGCTATTATATATCTAGTACATGTACATACATTGTGTATGAAAAATGCCTACAGTAAAATTAAGAAATTTATTACTAATAAATAATTTTAAAATGTGACATATGATGCAAAATATATTGACTAAAACTTTGTAGACCTATAAAGTCACAAATATTTCTTAATTGTTTCTTTACCATTGTTAGATTTTTAGAAATTATTGAATTCCATTTTTTTAAGTTATTAAATTATATCTTTTTATCATTAAATTAGTCCCTTTCTACTTATTTGTGGGGGAAGTTGAAGTATAGATGGCAGTTAACCCTCTGCCACACAAATAAGGATAATTCTATCTTTTTATTTTATTAATGATACATAAGTATGTTTATAGCTACGTAACTATTGTAAAGTGTAAGACAAATCCACTGGTCCTTCACTACAATAAAGTAGATATTACTATTATTATTATTCTATAAACACTTTGTCACGTACATGGCATTCTGTAGACGTGGCACTATTATACAGCACTACTAAACCATAGTGATCTGCTGTTATGGAAACTATCATACACCATTTTATATATAAACCAATTTACCAAGCGTTGTAAGCTGTGCACATATACACTACTACTATACAGTACTAGATAAATACCATTTTACCAAGCGAAGTATTATTATTATTTAGCACCGCGTTTTACTACCCGTTCGGGTTATACGCTTAAGTACTAATTACGCTAATGGATTAGGAATTGGGAAGGTTGAATTAGAGGAAGTGAACCCGCATTTGCGTGGAGGGAGGGTGGAAAACCATTAAGGAACACCCCCC
>CABEEJ010001936.1:99166-129789 GCA_901482245.1 Timema douglasi
CAGAGCCCTGCGTTTGTGGAGTTCGCGATAATTCGCGAATGTTAAATATGGCATTTTTTCTTTCAGATGTTCACATTTCAGGTTACCCTGATTGCAAATATATGCTCAGAATTGTCGCGATAATTCGCGAAATCGGCGTTTTAGCGCGATATTCGCGATTTTAAATGATGTCCGCGATAATCGCGATTTAGTCACGATTTTCGGCATTCGCGCTAATATTTAAAAATATAGTCACAATTTTTGTGAAGTAACAAGATGATTTTTGTGTAATATCTTGTCTTTGTGACTTTTACATACTTTTACCGGACCAGCTGCCGCTAAATCTTACTTTTTTAATAAGTTGACAGCACATTTTTTTGCGGACTAGTGTTTTTTACCGTTTTGTCCAAACAAAATGTAATTTTTGGTTTTCACTTCAATATGTTTAGTTTATACCTGTTTCAAACATTGTCCTGGAAGTCTAGTTTTAACCCAACAAAGTCACCTTAATCACGAAAGTTTGGGAAAAACCACTTTTTTAACGCTTTTGTCTTAATTCGATAATTTCGTCGCAAAAATAGGATTTTTGTAATTCACCGCTTATTCACCGCTTTTGGGAAACTTAAAAACGAAATTGGGCTTTTTTATTCACCATAAAAGCAGGGCTCTGACTACACAGTACCAGATAATCACCATTTTACCAAGCGTAGTAAGCTGTAGACATATACACTACTATACAGTACCAGATAAACACCATTTTACAAGTAAAGTAAACTGTAGACATATACACTACTACTATACAGTAACAGATAAACACCATTTCACCAAGCATATCGAGATATTTACAAGGACACCATAGTTCATAACGTTGAAGGTCAGATATTAAAAACCGTTTGGGTTTACATATACATCACTTAGATTAAACCTAAATCTTTGTCTTTCCTCATCACATAGCTCAAAGATGTTAGTAATTACTTTAGTTAACAGTTTCCAACTCTTGTCTTGAACTTGCACCGAACTTCCAACTAGTTCCGGGTTCTATTTAAATTCAATTATCGGCTGGTGACATTGCAGATTTGTCGAGCCAACAGAAAACTTAAAACGACTCTCACAAGTTCGTGAAGCGGTTGTGCAATCCTAAATCCCGGTACATTAACAACTCTGCTATTTTCATGGTCAAATCATAAGTTTGGCTCGAGATTATAATCAAGGTTAGCGCTCCGAGTACAGTGTAACCATAGTATAGACCATTAACTGCTGATATTAGGCCTACCAGGGGTGATGAAACCATGGTGTGCAAGACGGAGGGCGGGAAAGCCACCCCCTTCGGGATAAAATCCTCCCTTTGCATTGAGATACAGCTAGATTTGTTTCAACCTCTCTGGTTATCTCGGAATCGTACAAAGTTTGGTGTGTGTGTGTGTGTGTATAATGTTTTATGAAATATTTATCAACCCATTAAATGACTGTACTTTATTAAATGCAAACAAATTAAGTTAACAAAAGTAAATTCCTCTTTGTACTGTTACACTGTTAGCTGTTTGTAGACCGACAGTGGTAGCAAAATGGTGGTGTATTCTACTTCAGCCCATTACTCGAATAATCTAAATCTCAAATTAAATAAAGATAGGGTTTTCAGGAATCTGGAATGGAATCCTATCGCTAAGCAAATACTTATTGCTGTTAATTATGTGTAGGCCTATACTATTTGATGCTAAATTCAAAATAATAACTGTAAATGAATTTAATAATTTGTGTGGGAAACGTGACCCCTGGAATGTGAGGCCCGGGGCAATTGCCCCCTTTATACCCCCTAGACGCAGCCTTGTGTGTATGTATGTATATATATATACACGTAGCAATATAATAGACGGGAAGCAAGAATCCTTAATTCCTCAAATCCCTCGAACCCTATATTTTTCAAGAGATTAGAAATTCGTAATAATTACAAAAATCTATATTGAATACAATTATGAATACCTTGATACCAAATAACAATTTTAAGCAATTAGTGAAAGGAATTATATAGTTTTGCGTTGTTGGAAGAATAAAAAAATCACAAAAAAAAGGACAAAATTTTATTGATATAATTTATTTACTAAAAAAAGGTGCTGTCTTTGTTGTTTATGGTGTAATAGAAATGAACAATAAATACCATTTTCAATTACCCAAGCCTTAAACAGCTCTTTTTAAAATTATATTTTTAGTTTATTTTCGCTTAAACTAAAATGTAAATCTTTTAGAGATTCGATGGTTCGAATTTGAATTCAAGAAATATAGGATTCGCCCCCATTCTCTCTCTCTCTATATATATATATATATTGTATATATATATATATACTATATATATATATTGTATATATATATATATATATATGAATATGAATAACACTAGATCAGACTCCTTTATTTGTATGATAAGTAATAATTACAAATATTTTACTCTTACACTCTTTACTAATTCTTGTTAATTACTGTGCTCCTTAAAGCTCGAATATTTTGGATATATATTCATTTATTTAAAAGCTATAGTTGGTGAGGGGTTCCTTTAGTTGTAAAAATCGATGATCGATCCGCCATATCCCCACCTGTTAATATGTACCATAAAACATAATATTGGTATAACAAATAGCCAATAGACCCCACCGTTAATGTGTGCCATGCTCGTGATACTATGCATGGATAGTAAGTACTCAACCCGGAGTTTGGTAGGATCCTCAACAGTTCCACCGTCAGCTGTAAGGCTTAGGCAGCATTGAAGAGTAGTATTAGGTTAATGAGGAGTGAGGTTGTTTCCTCACTGAACCAGAAGGTATTATTGCACATCAATCTGCCACGCCACCCACTGACCCGACTGACGTTCATACCTCTTTCACTTTCGTTTGGTCGGCGTCATAAGTCATACTGAGACAGATCAATGAAAGTAACAGCTTCCTCTTGTTCATACCAGAAGATATTGCGCATTGTAAACACTCTATCTGACCTTACTGAGACAGATAATTGAAAGTATCAACTTCCTCTAGCCCATACCAGAAGACATTGTGCATTATGACCAGATATGGATTTAGGCTGTAATACTATCTCTTCCTTTGTTTGCGATCACGAATTGTTTGGCCACCAACTGAAAATAAACGAGAAAATTTCACCACCGTAACTTACCAATTAGTCAATGTTAAGAATAGGCAGATCCAAGCAATTCTACGTCTATGATTTCTGATAAAATTTCTTAGTCCCATGAAGGTCATGAAAGCTTGAAGTTAGTGGGGAAAGTAAATAATTGACTGAGTAATTTTTTTGTTTGGTTTAGTATTTTGTAAGTTTAGCGATAATCTTAATGATAAAGATCTAAGGGAATTTTGGT
Source organism: Timema douglasi (assembly GCA_901482245.1). Taxonomy (NCBI): domain Eukaryota; kingdom Metazoa; phylum Arthropoda; class Insecta; order Phasmatodea; family Timematidae; genus Timema; species Timema douglasi. The sequence goes on from CABEEJ010001936.1 coordinate 102,507, forward strand.
ACTTACATTAACATCAAAGTTGTCCATATGTTTTGTATAATATAGATGGATATGTTTATTATAGCTTTAATAAAGAATATACAGATGTTCAATTAGCATACAAATAGCACATGTTAAATTTATAGCTCGTGCTAAACAATTTGATTACGTTCACGTTAGTTTATATTATATTAATATATAAAAACTACATATTTTTATTACGATTGTAAGGCGGCTGCCTTGAAGAAGAAATAAAAGATGAAATGCTGTACTCGTGAGTAGATATGAGAATTTTCCGGCAATTTTTTGTAAGTGTCGGTTTTCAGCCTACTAATTAGATAAAGGGACAGTGTTGGAGGCGATGTCATCTAGGACTGAATACATAAGGGCCTATATAAATAAAGCCATCAAACAGTCGGTTATAACATACTAAATACAAACAAATAATGGTAATTAAAGATTAATTTTTTTACGGTAGAATTTTCAGATGGTTGAATCCCAGGGGAAGGGAACTTATTCGTTAAGGCTCTGATTATTATACTGAAGTATTAACATATCTGGTCTATATCAGACCAAACGTTAGTGACACATTCTGCCACCAAGTGCTGTAATCTAAACGTGATTGTGAAAATAAAACTGGAAGTGCTGTTATTGTTTTACTGTAATTTATTTTATGTTTATATTGTTAAAATCCTTAGAATCCTTGGATTTTTTTTAAAAAAAGATGAAAATGTTTCAAAATGGAACATTTTCCAGAAAAATTTAAGGAAAAATTCCTCGGTAACTCATAAATCGACTAAATATTGCGACAACTAACCAACGAAGACTGCCTTCTCGAAAAACGTTGAACCAAAGGCCATAATAAGTTCTGGTCTGTCCCCTGCATCTTACCGTACAAATCTCCTCTCGTGACTTCAACTCGGTCGAACGTGTCACATTAAGTGACCAACCACTCATTTCCTTTTCTTCTGACAACCAATTGGCTTCCTTTTAAAGTCACAAGACCTTAAGGCGTTAGAATAGTCGAGTATAAATTCAAACCCGCCAACAACCAAGTGGGTTTATATCGTTCCTGGGTGGAGCTGTCCGGTAGTAAGAGAACAAACAGGAGAGTAAGAAAATACAAATGACAATATAATGTATTTTGTGACCCTTCCTCCCACCTCCAAATGAATACATCATTCGAATCACAAATATCCATTCTACGCTCCTATAGTTCTATTATTTAATTACCTATCGTTTCCTGGCCATTCAGGCCTAGGTCTTAATGATCAACTGAAAATAAGGAATGTAGCATTTTTAGCCACAAGCTACCCGAAACCAAACAAAAATAATCAACTTACCTATTATACCGACACCATCAGCGGCCGGCCCGGCTACACGACTACAAGCACGAACGGCCCATCAGAACACTTTCATCCGAACAACACGACTGATCCCGGTATACTGAGGGCCGCGTCTATTCCAACATTCTGCAACGACTTTCCCGCAGCAAAGATCTTCAGCGAGAGAGAAGAAAAACTCCACCTGTGCCCAAGTCTGCCGTCTAGACGCTCGTAGAACATTCCACGACTCATTATATTCTTTGGTTTCCTCCCCCTCGTCTTCCCTTCGTCCGTGTGCTCTGAACTGTGCTTTCTGTATAAAAGTGTGATCATGTGGCTTAAGCGCCACTCTGGGACTGGCTTTGGAAGTAGCTTGTACTAGCTACGGCTTCGGACATTAACCATGTGAGATAAATTCCTTTTCGGCATAATTTTATTGTTCAAAATTCACTTTCGCCTCTAAATAATTATTCCAATTCTCCAAAAACTCTAACTTTAAACATTGCACGTATAATTGATGTCAAGAATTGTGGACTTAAGCTTTGAACCTTAATGAACTAAAACATGATGTCTTTTTCAATAAGATATCTTTTCGACTTGTATTTATTTCTGATATTAACGAACTTTAACAAAAATGTAGTATGATATCGTTTTCAACAAGATACCTTTTTCACTTATATTTATGTCAGATATTAACAAACTTTAATGAACTGAAATATGATGTCTTTTTCAATAAGATATATTTTGGACTTGTATTTATTTCTGATATTAACGAACTTTTAACAAAAAAGGAAACATGATATCGTTTCAATAATATATCTTCCTCACTTGTAATTATTTTTAATATTGATAGGCCTTAACTTTAAACTTTGCCCATGGTGTTTATTTTGAGTATTAAGTTTAAGAGTTGGGCAAAAGTAGAATATCTGGCGATATAAATATTTTTTGAGTACTATATGTTTTCTCTGAGCATAAGGGACTTAAACTTTACTCGCTTAAAGGGAAGCATTTGTATAGCAAATGTAGTTTATATTACTCCATGTTAGATGTTAGGTTTTGTCTTTTGCTTATTGAAATATAATGTCATTAGATTCCGTTTATTGAATTGCTCTGTTCATATTTAACTTTAATCGTTCTCTCTTGAACTTAGTATTAGGCGCCATCAGCGCGTATAAGAGGTTAATGATAGCCGCCATAATGACTAAGTGTTGGCGAGATAATATGGGTTTACCCGACTAACGTCAACTTTAGCTTTCTGTAATTTGGGATTTTGTATATTTTTCCCGTTTATGGGAAGGAGAGGTGAAAGATGACTGGCAGGAAATAACTCTATATTGTTATGTTGAACATGGACATTTATGCTAAGGTTATTGTCAAGAGTCAGTTATTGTTGTTTCGGCTTAACCAAGTTTTTATTAGCGAGGCTATTCGCTTATACGTTCTGCGCCCTCCCTATGAGGCCATGACGCAAGATTGCATATGTTGTATACCCTAGCTTTCTTGAGGTTATTGCTTTCAATAAATTGTTGTCCATATCTTTTTGAATCTTAATAAAAAAAATCTCTTGACTATTATGTTTGTATTTACCTTTTCATACGTTCATCCTTAGGTAGGATACTGCAACTAAAATATGTTGTCTAATAATCAAACCAGAGGTGTAGTCACGTTCTTGATTAATGACATATATTGTTGAGGGTGACCGTGGGGACGAGTCCCGCAATAGTTCTTATTGCGTGTGCTGGGCTTCAGTTAGGTTTTTCCCAGTTTTTCTTTGCTCTTTTTACTCACTCAGCACACTCTAACTTTTTGCTAACTTATATATATATATATTGTATTTAAACACGCCTAGTTAAGCGTAATGGTTCAGGATTTTTGGACTTTTCAGAGTGAAAGATTTCCACTTTAAATTATGTTTACAAATCTATATGTCTAAGATCATACTTTTTTATTTAGTCCAGTACACCAAAATTATATTTTATTAAATGTTTTATCAATATCTAACCTAACCTTAACATTTGATCGGCAATATCTCAGATACCTAGGTAGTTATGACTACGACCAAATAACTGAATGTCTGTATATTTTCAATAGCATCACATGAGAGTAAATGTACCTGCATTTACGGGGTGGAAAAGTAACTGTGGATACACATGTTTACCGAAAAATCAGAGCAGAATTACCCGTTTCGGTGGACGAATGGTCTAAGGCGCTACTTTCACAATATACTAGACTAACGATAACTGGGATATAAGGGGTTGATCCCGGTCGGGTGTAGTGGGGGTGTTTTTTTCCCCAATATGATTTCCCACTTTCATTCCATACGCAAATGTGGGTACACTTCCTTTAGATATAACCTTCCTAGTCCCTAGAGCCATTAGAATAATAGTACATAAGCGTATAGCCCGAACGGGTAATAAGATGCTGTGCTAAAAATAAAATATACATTACTCGCAACTTGCACCCACTTGCAATCAAGAAGATGATGATGATATAAAAATGTTATTAATTTGTGTCTGGTCTTAAAATAAATTAGTTTGAATAGGGCTTTCCGCATTGGGACACTTTAGTGTCACGACAGTGTCTGAGCTCAGTCACATGTCTAGAGAGATACCGCTTGAAATATATTAGTTTGATTGGAGCATTCACATTGGGACACAAATGTCGGACACTATGTAGTTCTGCCGACTAGCAGTAAGCAATCATTTGTTTTTAATTAGATGTCTAGCACACATCTTATATTTCTAGTTACGCACGAGATTATATTAAAGTTCGTAAATAATTTTAATTAAAAAAATCAAGGATGAAAAAAACTAAATTGGCAAGTTACATACTATATTTATATCTTAACCCTTTATAGTTTATAATAAATAATAATAATATGAATAATAACAAAGGTTGATCATTTTTATTCATTGATTGTATTTTTAACCTTGGTTGTTGCTCACTCAATAAATACATTACCAAAATAATAAGACTACTTTAACAAAACTTTTAAACACTAAAATAATTGTTTTTCTATACATAGGATGAATGAATTAGTGTTTTAGTGCTAACTTCATGAACCTACATCTTCCGTTTTCGTTCTTTCTCTTCCTCCTCTGCCTCCACAACTATAGCAAAAAAAAACAACACACTTTCTTGTCACTCACTGTCTCTACGAATACCGCTAAAACCCTACACAAAGACCGGCATATTAGGCCAGGAAGGAGGGGACAGAACTGACTCGCACCGCGAAATATAATAGTGGATGGAGGACCTTTTTTTGGAAACCACGAGCCACACTGCTCCGCCCCATCGACCTAGTGGACGCTCAAATTAAGATGGGGTACTAGTGAGCGCTAGGTTAGTGTATTAATTTTGCAATTTTTTTTGTCCTAAATAAATCAAATATTTCTTCAATATAAACATAAAGTTAAGTTTTCTGCACATGCTAATCTCAACAGTTTTTGAATATCTGTCATAAGCATAGTGGCATTTGGTGACAAACTTTTTAAATGAAGAGAAAATGTCACAGCATTCCAGAACACCATTGGCAGATATTCAAGAACAGCTGTTGAGATTAGCATGTTCAAAAAACTAAACTCTATGTTTCTATTGAAAATATATTTGATTTATTTTGGCCAAAAAAAATTTTATCCTATAAAAACTTCGAAAATCCTGCCCTAAACTCACGTTTACCAGCACCCCATCTTAAGACTCCCCGCATCAATCATTATTCTGTTGCCTACACTGTGAACATCCACTAGTCACCTAACAGCAATTGGATTCAAAAAGCTAATGAACCTTGGGAATCCCCAAGTTCGTTGATCTCTATAATATAACTGGATGGACATACACATACACATTGCAAGGACCAAAGCGTGACGCTCAAGTTTATCGTCTTCTACACTGTGGGGGGAGAGATTTAACGGTTTCTTTCAATGTTCTTATACGAAAACATGTCTCTGATGAATAAAAGTGTTATTGTTTAAAAATAGTGAAGTATTATATCACAATTTCATTAAGAAACATTTGCATTAAAGGATATACAATTCAGTTTTACAGGTAATATTGTACAAATACGAATAAAATCTTTAACACATATTTAAATAATTATATAGTTATCACCAATGTAGTTTACAGTCTGCCAAGACTACACTTATATTTAAAGTTGTTTACTAGCTTGTATATTGCTTTCAGAAACCATATTATGTTGAAAGTTCGATAACTATAATGAAACAAGTTAGCTAAAAACTGTTTTACATTTGTTTGAATGACATACTTTGTGTGGAAGTCTTACGTTTAAATGATAATTTAGGTTATAGGCTTGTAGGAAGTACATCAACTATTAAACCCTGAATTTAGTAATAATCCCAATCTGTAAGGCTCTATTTGGTACCAGAATACTATCATATATATATAGGTAGGAAAAACGTCCATTTAGAACGGGCCCATTAGTCTCCTCACACCTTGAGCAAAATCTTTGAAAAATTAGTTTTAAAATGGGTAAATGACTTTAGCGAGAGAAAAGGAATCATCCAAAACTTGCAAATCGGTTTCAGACAAAAACATTCAACTATCTACCCTGTACTAAATCTAATAGAAGCTTTTACAGAAAAAAACACACCAAGAGCAATATTCCTAGATGTAGAAAAAGCATTCGATAGAGTCTGGCACATAGGACTAATTCTAAAATTATTCAAATTTAACTACCCGCAATGGATCATTCATATTATCGCCAGTTTCCTTGCTTGAAGAAAATTCCAAGTGATCATGGACTACAAAATCACCCGTACACAACATAAGGGCAGGGGTGCTTCAGGGATCAACACTTGCGCCACACCTATATAGTATATACATCGCAGACATACCGACCCACCCCCAAATAAAAGTCAGACTTTTTGCCGATGGCACCATGCTATACACCACCTGCAAAAACATAAACTACGCCAGTCTAGCAATGCAGAGCTACTTAGTAAATCTGCAAGACTGGCTTACAAAATGGAGGATTAAAGTAAACCCTACAAAATCGTCAGCCCTAATCATAAGCCGAGGAAACAAGCAACTTCCCGCACCTCTCACTCTATTTGACACAGAAATACCAGTAAACAAAGAAACAAAATACCTAGGTACAACAATAGATTCGAAGCTAACCTGCAGAAGCCATATTGATAACATGAACAAAAAAGGCATGGGAAGATATTTTCAATTGTACTCTCTATTTAAAAGTAGGGAAATAAATATCCACACAAAAATAATCTTATACAAATCAATGATACAACCTTTGATACTGTATAACTGCGTGGCATGGAGCTACGGAGCAACAAATATAAGGAAGCGGCTACAAACCACACAAAACAAAATACTCAGAACAATCACGGGGGCACCCTGGCGCACAAGAACCACAGACCTACACGCACTGACCAACTGCAGACAACTACAGGAAATTTACAAAGACCGCAACAAAAGACTGTACGGACAGACAGATGTACACACGAACGAGTCAGGGACTTAGGATGCTACGGCCCCACAGAGGATAGGTATTACAAACGACCGAGACTGGCTTAGTATAGGCTTAGTTAGATATAGTTATATATAAAAAATAAAAAATAAAAAAATCCCAGTTGATAATCCTGGAGGAAAAAAAACTCAAAATAAAAAAAATATATTAAACAATTTAAAAAAACGCTAGATGGACATTCCTAGTTAGGAAATATATATATAATAAAAAAATAACGCTGGATGTAAATTCCTAGATTGTAAAAATAAATTATTATTATTACTAATAAAATTAAATTAATAACCCCTACAGCAGATATAAGAAACTAAGCCAGTCAGCAAGTGGAGCCGTTACTCCTTCACCTAAGACCGAATCATCTAGCATAAGTCTCTCATTTCATTCTATTACTACCTTAGTCGCGGCCGGACGCCACTGGAATAACCGTCTAGGTTATACTTCTAGCCAGAGGATAATCCTGGCGCCGGGGGCGGCCCCAGATGGTGAATGGAAATGTATCTATCCTCACCAAACCAAATCCCCAAGAAAGTAAAAATCCTTCCGATCTCTTTCCCGGAAATCGACTCACCAAATCACTCACAAATCACAATCATACCTTAATCACACCTTCCCAAATCCCAAGAAAAGAAAATCCTCCCCAATTCCCGAGACCCAACACAATCACAAATTCCACATCACAGGGACATTTACTAATACACCTGTAATTCTTTTCCAGCCTGGTAATTTACTAATACTTGTAATTCTCTTACAGCCTCATTTCATCTGTCTCATTTCATAGGTATCTAATGTCATTCGCGAGGTTAAGAGTCACGACAGTGACTCGGTACTCAAACAATAAATCAGCTCTTTCTAAGGTGACCTAGATTGGCACTTCTGTGAATCTGGATATCCTTAGTCGGGCAACAGCCGAACGGCATTTAGAACGGAAGTAAAAAAAAAATCCTTCTGGAAGGTCATTTATTCTAACTAAACACAACTATAGGGTAGGATTCTGGTACGAAATAAAGCCTTCCAAACGAACTTCCTTCAAAAATCATCGTAGCTACATCAACTTATTCAAAGAAAAAACTAACCATCTTTGAACTTTGATATGCCCTCTAAAATTTTTACTAACATATTTATTTTATCTAACCAATCACACATTGATGTATCTCATATATTCAATCAAATTAATGAACAATGTCAAAATGCCACATTGCCTTGTATGGGTGTAAGAAAAAAAGAGATAGCCGAAAGTTTATTTCTCTCTTACACAAAGGTATGCAGACGACTGCTCGAAAATTTCAGCCACAGATGTCCATCCAGTTATATTATAGAGATCAATGGTTTAGTTTAGGGAGCCAGTGGTTAATGGATTCTGCCTTGAGAGGTTAACTTTATATGTTTTTTATTTACGTCTTTTTTCCAAGTATCTATAAAGATTTGGACTTTTAAAAGTCGGCGGATCACTCAAACCCACAGCACCATCGAAGTCGACGGATCATACCTAGTTGAATTATGTTGCGGATATATACCTCACTAGTCAAATAAGTGTATCATAAAATAATGATGTTAACCTTGGTGGTTTTAGGGTATAGTGCTCGCCTCCAGACCCACTATTCATGGGTTCAAATCCAGCCAAGGTTGACGGATTTTTCTTGTGCGATAAAACTCCGTAGCAAACTTCCTTCGGAGGAGAAGTAAATCCACCGATCCCATGTTGATTGTGGCATGTTAAAGAACACTGCAGGGTTATTAAAAACACCTTTCCCGGAAAAATTGTTAGGCTCTTTCCCAGATCGCTCATAGATATTCAGTATGTTAGGCAACAGGGAACCACCACATTCTCTGAACTCACCTAGTACATGGAATTTATACCAGATGTAGCAGGTAGCACTAACCAGCCGAAGGGCTGAATATATTCCTAGCTCCGGATGGATAGAAAGTACATCAACACAACCTTGTTTACTGTCAAATGTATATTTCCTTTTTTTTTTAGCATCGCGTCTTACTACCCGTTTGGATTATACGCATAGTATGTACTAATTACTCTAGTGTGTTAGAAATAAGGTAGATTTAATTTAGAGGAAGTGAGCCTGCATTTGCGTGGAATCGGAGTGGAAAATCATTTAGGAAAAACTACCCTCAGTAAACCAGACCGGGATTCGAGCCCCAATCTCCCCGTCATCGGTAGTCTAGTCTAAAGTGAGAGTGGCGCCTTGAGCCATGCGGCATCAAAAGTTGGTCGCCTGCATGTTCTTATCGTACTAATTCTTAACATTTCTCTTTGGATTTCAAGTTTAATTCTCATTAGTGGTAAAGTTAGACAGTAAACCAATTAGAACTATGTTCATTAGTACATCATAGTCATAAAAGAAAAAGTGTTTCCTGTCGTTTACGACGTCAGTCTAAAAATGTCAAAGGTAAAATAAAACCAAAGTACTTGATCGATTGCTTAAAAACATAAATTAAAATCACTTGTTATGAGCCATTAAATGAAAATAAACATTTGAGCGGCTGCCACATTGAAAGTGATAATCTGGTTGAAAATGTATGTACATATATATCTCAGCCTAGGTTCAAATAATATCCCTGCTATATTAAATTAAAAGTGATCCACACAATTGGCATTATTTGTGGGGCAAACAAACAGCTTTTTGAGTGGTCGCCATCTTGAAACGGATAACTAGATAAAAAAAAACATGTAGTTTTGTCTAGATTGAAAGAACGTCGCTGCCAAATTACGTTAGACTTGGTCGATGCATTTGACAACTCTCGCATAGCAAATATCCGGACATACAGATAGATGGAATTCTAAATTGTCAGGTTAAAACAGAACCTCGCTACGCTTGGTTAAAAATATGAAAAATTCTACTCGGTTTATAAAAATAGAGATAAAAATCGTTCAAATTAATTTGAATAACAAGTTTTAAAGTGCAGCTTTTTATACATGAAATATATCGATAAATTGACCGCTATATCGGATACTAAAATATCTTTACAAATATATCGATACGTTTGCAAATAAATCGATTTACATATTCTCATAACAATACGTCGTTGCCATCTCTACCTCAGAGTTCGTTAGCAACCATCAACGAGTAGACTTGCTAGAAAAAAACCGGTATCTCGCGGCAAACCTCACGCGGGGTCAAACTCAGACCACTAGGAAGCTTGCAAGGTCACCAGATAGCAGTGGCGCACCTATAAAAATACTTAGGGGGAGGAATTCAATAAAGACTGTAGCCAGCCTGAATGAAACGTGGGTGGAAAGGTGTTAGAGGAAGTGAGAGGGAGGGGGGGGGGGCGCTGGTGTCTTTGGAGGCAGAGCTCCCTAATTGCCACGTCCCACGAAAATGTATGAAAATTCAACGCCTCTAAAAGCTATTTGGAGGTTATTTTACCAATTTGTTAATTTTAAAGTCACTTTTAAAATGTGTACGATACACCTTTTGTCATAAATTATACTTTAAGGTTGGATATATCTGAAAGCTAGAGAAAATAAGCTACTAGATCTACTTCCACGTATTGATAGGCCACGCTATGTGATCTACGGCTATCACTCTTGATAAATATTATTAATACCTAAAAAATAAGACCAATAAAAAACTCCTGGCCATCAGCCTGCAACCGAGCTATAACGACCGAGCGGCCGCCGTCAGTAGGAGATGACAAATAGTGCCAACTTCCACGGATTTAGGGTGTCATGTGATCAGCACAACGAGCCTTTCGGCTGTTACTTTCAGTTTCCTAGACCAAAGCCCCTAATTTTCCATTCAAGTAGCTCATTTGTTCTCGCGAGACTTGAGCTGATCCCGTTACAGACCCACTGCTTACCATAAGAATCTGGAAGAGCCAAGGATTGAACCCAAGACATCTGGATCTGTAGCCAAGAAATATGACCATTAAACCACAGACTAATAATATAGAATAATGTTACCAATAATGACCACAAAAAAAGTTTGAATTTTCTAACAGTTGCTCCAAATGTCTATCCGTAATGAGATCGAAGTATAGTCTATACATTCGACGCATCTTCAGTACTGTGCTCCATATTTTAGTTTGATCTCTTATTATTTACAATACTCTTCTCTCATGCACCACCCAATCCTACGGGATTCAAACCCCTCACCACACGTGGTCTACGCATTCGTCAAAAGCTTATCATGGAGTATTTCCTAATCTAGAATTGTCTCTGCATTGTGTCATAGAGTAATAGTTAATAATGAAATCGGTCTTGGTCTAGAATTATTTATGCAATATGCCTTAGTTTAAAATGGTTTATTCAATAAGTAAAGATTGAAAGTTGATCATGCAATTTATCTTAAACCAGAATTGATCATGATTTATAGTTTGTTTCAAATCTTATGCCATATATTTTTGTATCTAAGATAGTTTTATCAACTACTTTATCTGTGGTTCTCTACATAAATTTAGGCCTTTTAAGTTGTTCTCAATATGATCTTTAAACATGTATGTCGTTTTGTACATGTTGTTAGGTCTTCTGTTTAGTATTTTAGAGGATTTTACGGCACTGTGTGGGTTTTTTCATCTATAAAACGTGTATATTATTCTCTAGATGAGGTGTGTCAAAGTCGTTAAATCATAAGAGCAACATTAAAAATGTTAAATAATAAACGAGTTACAATGAACGTTTTAAATATTGAGGGGGGATCATTTTAATTTATATATATATATTGTCAATAACTTAACTAGAAGGAAATGACAGTTGCTTTGCCAAATGAAATGGAACTAAATACTGGAGAGATTTTTTTTTATTTTTTTTTAGCGTAGTCAGGTGCACCGACCACTACACCACGGGGCCGGATTGGAATAAAGAATTTGATTATTTGTGCGTTATCCTTTAGCATGGTGTTGACATCGGTGGTCTTGGGGTAAAGTGCTCACCTCAGGACCCGATGATCGTATGTTCTAATCCAACCAGGATCGACGGATTTTTCTTGCGTGATAAAAATCCGTAGCACAACTTCCTTCGGAGGGGAAGTAAAGCCGTCGGTCCCATGTTGATTGTGGCATTTAAAAGAACCTTGAAAGATATGGAAAAATACTTTTCCCGGTAAAATTGGTAATGCCTTTTGTTCTCACCCGTAAAATTCTTGTGTGCTCATATAATCAATCGGTTCCGAGAATGCACGTTTAATACCTAAAATAAATATTTTTTTATAAAGGTGTCAAAGCTGCATGTGCTTATCATAATTTCCTGTGGAGTGTAGACAGAGAAATGCTTCTATTTAAAAAAAACTGTGACCTTTGGGTTTCATGGTTAAGAGATAACAAGGAAGTGTGTGCTGTCTTGTTTCCATCTACTATGACAAGCCGGATAGGCCTTGAATGGGTAGAAAAGAATCGACTATCACTCTTAAGGTCAGTAGACCTATTCGCAATTTAGGAGTTCTGTCTGTCAAAGTCAGACCTACGATCCTTGAGAGAAGTCCTGTCACAGTCAAACCTACTATCCGTGAAGGAAGTCATGTCACAGTCAAACCTACTATCCGTGAAGGAAGTCATGTCACAGTCAAACCTACTATCCGTGAGGGAAGTCTTGTCACAGTCAAACCTACTATCCGTGAAGCTGGCAGTTGACGGCTTTGAAAAGTTACCAGACCAAATTATGTATCCCTACGTTGAACCATATGATCTGCAAAAACATGTGTTTAGCAGCTGTCATTTCTGACATTCAAAATGTAGGTATATACCTAAATGTTGACTGTCAGAAGTCAGCTGTGAGCTGTAAGTCAGCACCAAAGAAGCCATGGGGCTACTGTACACTAGTCAGTGCGGTGTAGCGAGTAACGAGCGGAGCCGCTTGATGTTCGATGGAAACATGCTCCCCTCGACTGTAGGTTTTTCCACGAATCCCTTTGATTGTTACATTACAAGTAGGTGTTCGCGCCGAGCACAGGGATCCAGTCGTCAAAGTGAATACTAGAGGAAAGACGTATTTTGTGTCATTATCATTTTGCAGCAAGAGTCAGAATAAAATGGAGTGGAACCAAGAAAACACATTATTTTTTATTGAGCAATATAGGAAGAAAACTATTATGTGGAATCCTCAAGATCGACCACATTATAATATTTAAAAAAAAAAACAAAAAAAACAACGCTGCACTCGTGACTTGTAGGTCCGACATTTCAGCTAGACATGAGAAAAAACCGGAGCAATGTCGAGACGAGTATTCAAAGTGAGCATTCGCTGCGTCCAATCAGGAACTTTGAGCCGAGCTTTTTAATGTAATGCTCGTGCCGAGAATTATTTATATAAGGGAGCTAGGTGGTAGTTTTGAAAGGGAATGGGAGCGTAAGACGTTTGGCTCAATCTGGGAGTATCCTAGCTGAAATACATGGGTTTCTTGGACCGGGTTGTTTGGACCAGGTTGGTCCTAAGGACGTTTGGCGCAGTCGTGAAAACACCTGTTAACCCTACCTTCTGTGTTTGTTTACTTTCTTGACTCGCGTTTCTACCGCCAGTGTCTGTTCAATCCCCTGATAGTTACATTAGGTTAGGTTGGATTAGGTTTGCGAAATTGAAAGGGAATCGACTTAGTCCAAACGGGTCGCTTCTCGGGGATAATGTGCTAATCGTACTAACGCCGCGTTTGAGAGACTTTTCTGGATTAAAAATATACCGAACAGGTCATCCCTGTCCCAACAACCAGACGATGGTGATGTTCTGATCACTGATCCTCTTTCACCATTCCACCTACAAGTCACAGTTTGGTGAGCTCGAAGTTATTTTACAATGCATGTTGCATCTTAACATGAAGCACTTCACACTAACCTCTATTTGAATTGCATGGCACAATCAAAAGGCAATGATATCGATAATAGTCCTTATTGGTATGAATAGTCAGCTTGTTTCGCACTAGAGATTATGACACATGCAAGGTTGACTATCGATTAGCAGCTGAGAACGAATATATAGCCTAGTTCATTTCATTCTAATACAAAATACAAAATGCTCTTGCCTATTGGATGAAAAATATCGAATAACCATTCGATAGTTTGGGAACAATAATCGAGTTTTTGCGATTGACTTGGTTACGTTTTGGCATCGATTATTTTAAGACAAGTGGTTTTGACCCAGGCGTAGCGCGAAAAAACTTTTAGTTGTTTTTAGTAAACAAAAATGGCGGTTAGGTTAGAAAAAGTTATAACAACTGGTAGGTTAATTTACGTAAATCCACATGTAGGCCGACTGCAAACCGACGGAAAATGAAATATTTAATTTTATTTTTATAGGTAGGCCTAGAATGGTGCTTATTTAGACTAGGCCTAATATTTACACAATATACTATGCTAAACATATCTTCTCAATTTAAATAACCTAAAGAAAACACGAAATACGTAATGTAAGAGTAAATAAGCCTAGATCATTTAATAATATATTTGTTTATCCATAACTAAACGGTTTTTAGGTACCTACTTAGGCCTACTGTTTATTTTTCTATCTAGTAATGGCTGTCCATTTTAACTTGCATACAACTGTTAAAATCCAGTGACTAGGAAGTTACACTCGTTTAAATCTAATATAATGAGTCACGTTATTTTGAAATTGGCGCACAGTTAGTTCTCAACTCATTGGTTGATACTAGGTTATTTAGTCTGGTCAAGAAAAGCGTTATAAAATTGAGATCTGGTATCGTTTAGGTCATAAACACTCGTAACATGTCGCGAAAACACTCGGGTCCTAAGCAGTGATACCAGGTCAACCGCGAAAACACGCCTATCAGTTTCCATCGATAGTTTAACTCATTCGATAGTGCCAATCACTTCTAACAGACTGGGATCTTATGGCCACTCACATATCAATGACAAGGGTGTTGGTAGGGGAGCGTAAGTAACGTGTCCATGGAACGGTCGATGACCTTCAAAAGTATCTTCAACGTGGCTGAAGGGTTTGCGATCAGCCGTTTATTTCAAACACTCGCTTCAAGTTCGTTGCAGAGGTTATTATTACTAGACGCATAGTTCATTTGATATAATTTAGATTATTTATTATTGGTTGCGTTATTTTATATCACGTAAGATCTACTTTTGTAAGTCAAACATAGTTTCAATATAATATAAAATAAAAAAAACTCCTTTACTGGCCGCATGGCCTAGGACGTCACTCTCAAAATTGACTAGACTGCAGAGGACAGGGAGATCTGGGTTAGAATCCCGGTCGAGTGTGCTGAAGGTGGGTTTCCCTAAATTGTTTTCCATTCTCCCTCCACGCAAATTCAGGTACACTTCCTCTAAATTCAGCCTTCCTCATACTTAACTCATTAGCGTAACTAGTACATATACGTATAACCCGAACAGGTAGAAAACACGGTGCTAAAAATATTTTTTAAGATGTCATATTTACAAGTTAATTGGAAAAACATATTAAAAATAATATTAATTAACACTAAGACATTTCTAACTATCTTCTGTAAAGTATAGCAAATCAGTTATATACACAACCAGATAAGAACTAGTGAAATTGTAAAAAAATATTTTTAAGATCCGTGTAAACTTGGAGGTATTTATATATGGTTCGACTCAACTGTAAAATTGAACTATAAACTTAGAAAAATCTTCTTCAGTACACCCAATTGCCGTTCGAACCCCGATCTCTCATTCACTGGCAGGTCAGTCCATACAGGAGTGACACTTTGAGAGCATGAGACCACAGATGTCATGTAACAGTTTTTAAATCAGATCAATGAATTGTATACACGTTTAGGTTCAATGTCATTTTACACATGATCACACCAATAACGGAACATGTAAATATTATGGTCCAAGACAAGGATTCTCAACCTTTCTAGGCTCGCGGCACCGTTGTGAAAGGGATTATAACTCCCTGGCATCCTTATTAAACTTTTCTAAATCATTTTGTTTTCCACATTTTTTATTCAAATTGGAATATATCAGAGTAGCATATTAAACAATTAACAGCTTTTATTTTCCAACACCGCGTCTTATTACTCATTCGGGTTATACGCCTATGTACTAATTATGCTAATGAGTTAAGGATGAGGAAGGTTGAATTTAGATTTAGTGTACCTGCATTTGCGTGGGGGGAGGGGGAGAGAGAGTGAAAACCATCTAGGAAAACCACCCTCAGTACACCCGAGTGGGATCGAACCACAATCTCCCCGTCATCGGTACTGTAGTCTATTGCGTGAGTAGCGGGTACCAAAGCGGGTGACAGTGTTTTATGACAGATAACAGATAGTAAGACATGGTACTAAAAATACTAAAAAAAACTGTTTTAATTTATTAATTTATAAAATTTTTAAAAAAATCTGAGCTCCTTACTGATTGAATTGAAATATATAAATAACAAAAACTGAATAAAATACATAAATACAGTTATAGAGTAATATTTTTAGAAATCAATATACCAACACACTATCCAACCATGTGAGATCACTAAAGATGAATAATACAGTCATCAGTATGAAAATACATTATTATTATTATTGTGAGACCTACGATTGATGTTAAGAACACAAAAGTTTGATATCTGGCCTAAGGGTAGTCCATAAACCACGTAACGCTTTAAGGGGGGTGGAGGGGTGAGCTCTAATGTCTACATCCTGTTACATGGGGGGAGGGTGGGTTACATCAAAGTGTTAAGTAACACAGATCTTA
Organism: Timema douglasi; assembly: GCA_901482245.1. Lineage (NCBI taxonomy): Eukaryota > Metazoa > Arthropoda > Insecta > Phasmatodea > Timematidae > Timema > Timema douglasi. Next base: position 118,932 of record CABEEJ010001936.1, read on the forward strand.
TACTCAAATTCTAATGTTCAAAAATAATATTATTGTTCGTGTGTTCACCTCTGATAAACATACCTATAGATAACTTCCGAATATCTGTGGCGTTGAAAATGCAAGTTTAACACTTAATATTTCGAATGCGCTTAGGTGTTATTGTCTGCCCGAGACAACGAACGCCAAACACAGCCGAAAACACATATTTTCACTGCACTTGTTTAAATTTGTCCAATCAACTGACCCCTCCCTCACGTGCTTTTAATTGGATAACTGCTGTCAGTAGAAGCGGCCTTAATTTATAAATATGGTTGAGTTTGAGTATAATTTAGATTCTTACTACACATTCTTTTACATAGGCCATGTATAATCGCTTGTAATTGTACAAAAACCAAAATAATTTCTTCAAACAGAGGAGACTTATTCATTTCTTGCGTATAAAAAGCGACATCCAGAAAAAAAAAACAAACAGCTGAAGAGTCTCAAAAAGATGTAGTGAAATGGAAAGGAGCAAAAGTACATAATTTATCTCAAGGCAAGTTTGAGGAGTCTATCAATAAGTGTTATTTCTTCATACCAGCAGCATGTTATGAAAAGTAAAGCTTCAAATATCATTAATTATTTTCAAAAGTTAGGTGAATTAAAGCCTATACCCAGAGCCCTGCTTTTATGGTGAATAAATAAGCCCAATTTCGTTTTTAAGTTTCCCAAAAGCGGTGAATAAGCGGTGAATTACAAAAATCCTATTTTTGCGACGAAATTATCGAATTAAGACAAAAGCGTTAAAAAAAGTGGTTTTTACCAAACTTTCGTGATTAAGGTGACTTTGTTGGGTTAAAAATAGACTTCCAGGACAATGTTTGAAACAGATAAACTAAACATATTGAAGTGAAAACCAAAAATTACATTTTGTTTGGACAAAACGGTAAAAAACACTAGTCCGCAAAAAAAATGTGCTGTTAACTTATTAAAAAAGTAAGATTTAGCGGCAGCTGGTCCGGGAAAAGTATGTACAAGTCACAAAGACAAAATATTACACAAAAATCTTCTTGTTACTTCACAAAAATTGTGACTATATTTTTAAATATTAGCGCGAATGCCGAAAATCGCGACTAAATCGCGATTATCGCGGACATCATTTAAAATCGCGAATATCGCGCTAAAACGCCGATTTCGCGAATTATCGCGACAATTCTGAGCATATATTTGCAATCAGGGTAACCTGAAATGTGAACATCTGAAAGAAAAAATGCCATATTTAACATTCGCGAATTATCGCGAACTCCACAAACGCAGGGCTCTGCCTATACCCTTTCCCTTCTGATAAATTAGTGTGTATGTATATAAATGCAACTATTATACACCCGCTACGGTGGCCACATTGTCTAAATTGTAATTCTCTCAGTATACTAGACGGCCGATGTTGGAGAGATGGGATTCGATTACCAGTCAGATCTACTGATGTTTTCTTTTCCTAAATGGTTTCCCACTATCCCTCCATGCAAATTCTGATAGATTTCTTTAAAATGTATACCTTTTTAGTATACATTTTGTAGGGTGGTACGGTCAAATTATAGTTATTATAGTTATGTTTTATTATATTTATCTAATGGAGTAGAAATGAGGAAGGTAAAATTTTAGAGGTGATATACCCTCATTAACTTTGAGCGAGAATATAAAACCATTTAAGAAAAGCCACTCTGAGTACACCCGACAGGTATTCGAAACCCGATCTCTGCTTCATTGGCCATCTAGTATTTTTCGAGAGTGAAACCAGGATCCAGGATCGATGTTGGGACGAAACATGAGTCTAGGAATTGATAAGTTAACTAAAGTAAAATCGCAGGTTAATCCAAAATATAGTTTAGAAAAGTCGTATGCCTAGAATTGTTTAGTTAGCTCTCTATATAATGAGAATATGACTATCAAAAAAAGTGCACAATATTAAGAAAGATGTCTTCCCCCAGCGTTAAGCATCGTATGTAAGCACTTTAACATCATCATGTAGCGCCACTATAGAAAAGGGCCATCCTAGTTAGCACACAGTAGTGCCGCAGCGTCTTGCTCTTAATCAGATCGCAAACCTGGCATCCATAACATAAATACAACAGAGGTTTTTCCTCATGAACCTGAGGAATTAGATACCGACGTCTTTATGTCTGTATAAATAATAATAATACTCTCTGAAATAATTTATAATCAGGTTGTAAAATGGTTTTTAAGAAGTATTAAATCTGAATCCCCTATGAAAAAATGACGTTCATTCTTGGTGAGAAAAGTTACATAACACATCTGGGGGTAGAGGGGAGCCATAGGATAAATATCTACATGGTGTTACATGGGGAAGGAGAGGCTAAAAAGGTAAGAAAAAAGCGTTACGTGGTTTATGGACGACCCCTAATGGTTGACAACGCAACACACATAATGATCACCCTCAATATTTCTTGCTTTGGGTTTTATTGTCGCCATAGCTGATAAAGCTTGCTCGCACAAATAGGACGTTGAGAAGTGCAAAAGTAGGTCTGTTGCTTTTATCACTAAGTTAGGGTACTCCTCCACCAGTCCAAGCCAAAAAACAGCCAATGACGGCTCACTATTCTTGTCGAATTTAAATTTTGTGTTGAGGTGTCTCGTATCGGGTGCAGTGGCACGTGCGTTTCAGAGAAACACTTTAAAGACAAAACTTTCTTCCATTTCTTTATTTTCATTACGTTGTGTTAATATTTTTTTCTTTGTATTTCCTTTTTAGTAAGGAAGGTCATTCACATATTTTGAGGAGTCTGATGAATTGGAATTGATACTGTGCGGAGTAAGTTAAAAGTAGGATAGCCACGGAGAAGGGAGCATTTGGAAGGGTGCGAAGATTACTGACAGCGAGAAGAATCCTGATTGAGCTAAGAAAAAGATTTTCAAAGTGTTTCGTGTGGTGACGTATGGATGTGAAGCGTGGACAGTCCAAAAGAAGGAACAAAGGTATTTGGAGGGTTTTGAAATGCGGCTATAGAGAAGAGTGGAGAAGGTGAAATGGATGGTCAGGGTGAGGAATGAGGAAGTGTTGAGGAGGGTAGGAGAGGAAAGGAGCGTGATATGGATGATAATGCAGAGGGTCATGGGGGGGAAGATATAGGGGAAAAGAGGAAGGTTTGGAATGCTAGCATATATCAAGAAAGGAAGAATCTACTAAAGTATGAAAGAAGACTCTCAGGAACGAGGAAAATGGAAGATGTCCAGTTGATCCCTCAGAATAGATTCACAGAAGATGAAATATTTTTTTTTACATATTTTCCCCCCTAAATATTGTGGCACCCCTGGCTCATCTCGCGGCACCCCTGGCCGATCTTGTGGCACCCCAGTTGTGAATCCTTTGTCCGAGGCCTTGCTCTAGCAATATGCTTGATTGCCGTTAACGGAGAGATCGGGGTTAGAATCCCGGTCGGGTGTACTGAGGGGGTTTATTCCAAAATAGTTTTCCACTCTCCCTCCACGCAAATGCAGGTAGCTCCTTTAAATTCAACCGTCTTCATCCCAACCAACCAAAGTAAACTTTAATGGGAATTAACTGATTTAAAGCAAAATGAAATAATGGTAATTTTATTACACGTTGGACCAGTGGAAGAGATTTCACGTGTTGGACCAGTGGAAGAGATTTCACGTACCATTGCCGGTCCGCGGACCACCAGTTGGCAAACACTGCCATAGGTGTCGCCGTTATGTTCCACCAATTCAGCCCCTTCAACCACTTGTTAGCCTGCAAGCCATCTCTGTGTGTTTGGTGTCAAATCACACAGTACACTTCTCAGTACATCTTGGAGGAAATAATTGGCTGCAGTTGCCTACACTTTACAACAAATATTTGATTGTTGGGTGAATGCACTGGATTTCAAACTATCTACTTAACTTCACTAGATACAATGGTGTGTCTGGATGGATGATTACTAAACTTCACTAGATCCATTGGAGTGCCTAGATAGTTACTGAACTTCACTAGATACATTGGAGTGCCTAGATAGTTACTGAACTTCACTAAATACAAATGAGGGTCTGGATGATTACTGAACTTCAATAAATACAATTGAATGTCTGGATGATTACTGAACTTCAATAAATACTTTGGAGTGTCTGGATAACTAATGAACCTCACTAAATACATTGGAGTGTCCGGATGATTACTGAACTTCACTATATATAATTGAGTGTCGGGATGATTACTAAAATTCAATAAATAATTTGGTGTGTCTGGATTACAACTGAACTTCACTGAATACATTGCAGCATCTGATTAGCTAGTGAACTTAACTAAATACATTGGAGTATCTGGTTACCTACTGAACTTCACTACATACATTTGTGTCTGGATGATTATTGAACTTCACTAAGTTCAAATGATTGTCTGGATGATTACTGAACTTCACTAGATACATCGGTGTGCCTGGACGATTACTGAACTTCACTAGATACATTGGTGTGTCTGAATGACTACTGAACTTCACTAAATAAGCCTACATTAGAGTGTCTGGATGACAACTGAACTTCACTAAACCTCTTGGAGTGTCCAGATGATTACTGAACTTCACTAAATACACTGAAGTGTCTGGATAACTACTGCCTTCACTAAATATATTGGAGTGTCTGGATGACTACAACTTCCCTAAATACATTGAAATGTCTGGAGAATTACTGAACTTCACTAAATATTGAAATGTTTGGGTGACTTTACTGAGCTTTACTACATACATTTGAGTGACCTTAGTGAACTTAACTATTAAAATTGGATTGTTTGGGTGACCGTATAAGAAATTATTATTAGTGTTATTAAGTAATTGCAAAGCTTTGAAATATCGAGATCAAAGGTCAAATATCCTTCTCTTCAACTTTGAAACCCATCATAACCTTCACATCTTCGAAACATTTCAAAAGAAGAAAACTTATTTATATTAAGGAATAGATTTAAAATACCTCCCTGTTTGTGAGCATAATATTTAGTGTGCCCCGTATTTTCTTCAAGACTTTTTATTTACTTAGATCCACGTAATGGATGAATTACAAATTAAACGTGATGCTATGTGAAAACAACAAAATATTTATCTAATCTTCTACTTAGGCTTTGCTTCACATGTCACAAGCTTCGCTTCAACTTCATCTGTTTCAGTCTTAGGTTCGACTTTGCTTCGCCCTTAAAAAGGGGCCTTTGGACACCCCTAATGTTTTCTTAGAAAAACGTATATTATGCCCTTTATCTACACGATTTAACCAAACAAAACATGAGTTCACAACTAAGAACTAAGTGACTAAGCTTACCTGAGATTTATCGCCTCACTGTTTGGTAGCTCGTCATCTTGAAAGCACAACACACTACTTGCAACTGACAACCTTGCCCCTCCAAAAACTACCTAGACCTCTAAAACATTCTGACATGAGACAAGGAAAACATGACTCATTGCTACAATGCTACAAGTAACTTCTCCTACACAGACTGGCCGACTACATATCCCGCTCAAACAAGTGCCAGTCATACACGTAGCATCTCCTACAAATATTGGCCTTCTCCCCACCTTACTCAAACAAGTGACAGTCATATACGTAGCATCACTCTTACGTGCGAAATCTTTCTAATAATGTTATAATTGTACCCAAAAAAAATGTAAATGTGTATAGATCACGTATCCTTGTTCTGAGTCATGAATGTTGCATGTGGAATAATATTTTAATCATTGAGGATAATTTTCACGTAGCAATGCTAATGTTATTTATAAAGTAACTCTGTGCAGCATTTTTTTACTCAGCATTTTACTACCCATCCGGACTGTACACTTTTAATAAGGCTAGTTTAGTAAGGATAGTAGGAATATTTTTCAGAGGAAATATGGCCACATATTTAGAAACCATTTAGGAGCCAATACTCTTAGTACACCGGTTGAGATTCGAACCACAAACTCCCAGTCACTCCTATAGTGGAGTTTGACATTCAGTCCACGCACCAAGGGTACAGGAATAAAGATTCAAACTAATAAGGTTGAATGTAACTCCCGACCTGCATCGATGGTGATCCAAGCAAGGCCGTAACGAGCCAATAATTTCAGGGGAGTTTGGGGGGCACAGCCCTCAATTGCCGGAGGCTCGAAAAAATTCTAAATGATAAACAATTCTAGAAACTATCTGAAGGATTTTTATGGCAACATAACCCCCTAACTGCCGAAGGCTATGAAAAATTCTGAATATTAAACACCTCTAGAAGCTATCTATGTTTTAATGGTAACACAGCCCCCTAATTTGTACTTTTACCTTAACTTTGAATTGCTTGAACCATAAATAAAGCCATATATAATTTGTTCATAACATCTGGGGGGAGGGGTTGAACCCCCAAAACACCCCCTTACTACGGCCTTGGCACTAAGGTGTCACTCTCGCAATATACTGGAATGTCGATGAAGGGGAGGGGCAGGTTTCAAATTCCAGCCGGGTGCATTGAGGGTAGTTTTTACTAAATGATTTTCCACTCTCCCTTTACATAAATGCAGATACATTTTCTCTAAAAATTCTCACTTCATCTTTGATCTACTATTGTAATTAATATATGCATGTGATCCGAACAGGTTCTTAGATGTGGGTGAACAAAATAAATGTATGAAATAGTGACAATACAATACCACCAGTTGTCAGCTGTGAAACATTTACAAAATATTGCTCCTTAAAAAGGTAAATTTGTGAAAACAATCCTAAGTTTGTGTATGCTACAACTATTTTTGATACTCTCTACTCGCTATATTGTTTTATTTACTTATGTTTAACTAGTTTTTAGGCCTGTCTACGCCAGATCGATTATAATACTAACAAAACCTAACCTTCAATTGATACAAATGTAATGTTGGGCTTTGTTTATTAAAAAAAAAGTATTTTTTGTTGTAAGAATGGATAAAGTGAGAATGGATCTATCCTCCCAAACCTTCATTTTCAAGATGCCTATTATTATTATTATTATTATTGTGTCTTACTACCTGTTCGGGTTATACGCACTTACGCTAATGTGTAATGGTAGGGTGATTGTGAGATGAAATGGAGGACCTACAGTATTAACGTGGGATCCGAACCATGGTGGAAGCCTCGCATTCCACACATTCACAAGTTGTTATTGATTGATACACGTCTTGTCAGAGGTGAAGGAAGTGTTTGGTAATCAGATAAATCTGTGCCGGGACCGAGGATTGAACCCGGACCCCAGCACAGAAGTCCCGACATCTTACCCCTAGACCACCATGTCACTTAAGATGCCTTTTAATTATAGGGGCCATCACTTTGTCTGATTAAATTTGTATATAAATATAAACTTTAATTATGTTAGTATGTTGAATGTTAGCTGTGTAGTTTTTATTTGCTAAAAAAATACTTTTTTGTTCACTCATTTGAATACAAAACCCCAAACAAAGTATTTGTGAAAAAAATAGGTCAGTTTCTTACAATCTGATATTTTTCTTTGGTTTTAACACCGGAATTTCAATTCTAGTTTCTTCTTGCTTTTGAAGTGAAAATAACATATCAATGAATCAAAATGATTAAATAAATCACGTTCTTATTTTTTATCAGTTTTGCTCAACTCTTGAATTGTTCCTCTACAATTTCACCAAATTTCAGCTTTATGGCTTATTGATAAGATTAAAAAAACATCTCTGGACAGACATATTTACATACATACCGTTAGAGTTTAATTGATAATGATTATTCCTGCAATAGGTGTTGGTATTAAATTACATACCACATTAAATCATTTAGCTTCCCTGCAGTATTAACCCTCCCTTAAATGATTTCCTAGATCCACCACTATTCAAGAGTATGTTTATTAAAGCAAACATATTATTTATACGGTATATATTATAGTAGGCATTTCCAAGTCGATACTTTAATCAAAGTGTGAAATATTTTGCATATTCCGCAGAGATTTTTGATTTTTGAAAAGAAGAAAAACAACAACTAAATAATACAAAGCTATCATATTTGGCATACTAGTAGTAGCTCAGGTAACTTTATTAAGTGAAATGGGTCTTCCAATCTCTCTTGTAACGATTAAAATATAACAAGGGATTAACTCCCACTAAATGTATGGTTATACGGGGCACTTACACTTATTACTATCCGATTTTCTTAATATCGTATGTCTATCAAGATAGTTATTAGGTATTAGGCAATCTTCTAGTCAATTTCACCGTAAGTGACGTAAAATGTTGAACTATGTCATATTTCAAATTCTAATTTTCTAGTTAATTTCACCTTTAGTGAATATTCTATGTCAAATCTTGAAAATGTTTCTAATTGAAAGGTTACGGGCCCATTCATATCACATGGATAGTTATGGGTATTAATAATGTTTGCAATAAGGGCAACCTAGTCTAGCAATTTGTTATGATACATATTGATGCCTATGCCTTTTTACGTCATACCATTTATGATTATTTATTGATCATTGTACTTCTTCTATTTTTTAATCAAATAAAATATTGTTATTCTCTTGTGACCTTCCTGTTATTTCTGGATCTTTAAGCTTGTTATACTCTCCACGCGAATGCAGGTACGATTCCTCTAAATTCAACCGTCCTTATCCCTAGCCCATTAGCATAATTAGTATATAAGCGAGCATATAAGCATAATGGGTAGCAGGATGGGGAAAAAAAAATTAATAGTATTCAAACAAACCTTAATGAAGATAAGTAGACAGTTGACAAATAGGTGCCATATTCAAATATTTATTTTATTACTATGTGTACTAAAACTTGTGTGATAAGGTGGTAAACGTTTCTCTTAATGGCCTACTTCTTTTAATGTGATTCATTTACTTTAACAGATACCCATTCTGGGACCCATATAAATCAATGTAAGCTGAGAAGCTTCACATATTTCCCCCGGATTTTGAAAATATATCCGAGGTAGCCACGCAGTTGTCATAACGGAATAGCTTGAGAACAAACACCACCACAACACTTCATATTCCATTTCTTCACTTCCTTGTTGACCTTGAAATAATAAATCTGTCACCACTGGTTATTGGCATGCTTGTGAAGCTTATCGCTCTACCCACCACTTTTCTCAAGCCACAGTGGCAAATGTGATGACTGATGACTTGCGGTTTCTTGCAGTGTGGTTGGATGTAAATGTATTTAGAGAAGTGTGTAATGTAATAATAGTGGAAAGTACATTTTACTACCTCACAAAATGACCTATAAGAGTTTAAAAATCACAAAATATTTTTTTTTTTTTAAAAGGCATCCCAAGGCACTGAAACACTTTTAAAAAGAAATTCAGTAAAGTTCAAACAGCTGATAAATAGGGGTATGCGAGAATGAGTTTCTACATTAGAGTCAAACTTGAGTCAAGTATTTTAAAAAGCTCCAGAGCTCAAATATATTCATAGATTTAAAGTGTTAAAGAGTATATTTTTGTTTATTTTAAAAGTAAAATAATAGATTTATTAAAATGTGATGTCTATAAAACAACATAAAATGTATATACCGCATCTTTAAAATGTGATATTTTAAAAATATTTGGAAATAACACGTTTCTTTTTATCACCCTGTCTTACTACTGGTTCGAGTTATATGCCTATGTACTAATATCACTAATGTGTTAGGGACAAAGAAAGTTTAATCGAGAGGGAGTGCATCCACATTTGCATGGAGGGAAAGTGGAAAACCATTTAGGGAAAAACCACCCTCAGTAAACCCGACTGGGATCGAACCTCAATCTCCATGTCTTCAACAGTCTAGTCTATTACGAGAGTATTGCCTTAGACCATATGGCCACCGAAGCGGGTAGTACATGTTCTTGAAATTTTAAATGGAAATAAAAGTTTTTAAATTAAAAAAACACTTTCAAAAAACATTATTTAAAAATAAGAACAACATTCAAATAAAAATACAATAAAAAAGTTCAACATTCATGGCTTTAAACGTTAAAATTACACTAACTATTTTTAAAAAATATCATAAAATTGACATATTTATGAGCTAATATTTCCCCAAAATAAGCCATTCCTCTATGCGCAGTTATGCATGCACCTTGGTTTCTCATTGAAAATCATCTCATTATGAAATGTATTTAGATTCAGTTTTTAATGCTTATAAAAATTGATGTTCATACTTTAAAATGAAAAATAAGATGGATAAAATATTATTTCTAGAAGACAATGTGAATTTTTTTTGTTTAAATGTGGTAAGTTTGGTTAAGTATTTATTGCAATGTTGATCAACACTGATTTTAGACAGGTTAACCAACATGATTCTATAACAAAAATAGTAACTAATGCTAATTTTGTAGTTGAACGTATTAATACAAGTTTTAAATATCTTAAGTTCGAAAACAATATGAATTCTAAATGCTATATTTTTAATTTATCCGAAATTATAATTTTAGAAAGGCACCATGTAAAAATAAAAACAATAATATCTATTAAAGTATTTAGTGATCTATTCAGCGATTTTTTCCCCATTGCGTTGTCATAGCAATGTAACCTCAATAAAGAATAATTCAAAATCATAGAAAAGACAGTTTTCAAAATGAACAAAAATATTGAATTAGTTTATGGGTCGAAATTAGTTTTAGAGCTCTATTACGTTATTAATGTGAAATGCGATATTTATTTTAACAATTTTTGTGATACCAAATGAAACCAAGTGATACTGCTGTTTTAAATAGTCTATACTTACCATTTAGTTTTAAAAATTGATTTGTATGTAGGCCTACATCAAGAGGAAGCTTGAAAATAATGAGCCTACAAAACTTCCAATCTTGATCCTGTGGGCCTTTCCCGGAGATGTTGCGAGTTTATCTTACTACGGTGAATCTCGCCATGTTCAACTCGAACTCGTAATTTCATATCCGTAAAGTAGCC